>CABHPH010149222.1:16515-48884 GCA_902168325.1 Peromyscus nudipes | reverse complement strand
AAATCTGCAAAATTGAAAATCGACTCTTAAGAAAAGATTAGTAAAATTGGTAGACTAGGAAAAAAAACAATAGAGAAAAACACATATGACCATCATCAGGAATAAGACATAATCAGAATGTGCTATAAATCATTGTGTGCTCATGAAATGTAGACACTAGAAAATTCCTTGAAAACAAAAGTTCCTAAATGTCAATAACTTTTAAATAAATAGGACTCACCATTAAAAATAACAAGAAAAACATAGCTGATAATGAGGCTCCAGATTTTGTGGTATCATTGGTAAATTGGGCTAGAATTTGAGGAAGAAACAATGTCAATTCTATTATTTTCTTTTCAGGAAAAATTAGAACACTTTTCAACTCACAAGATCAAGGTTAACCCAAATACAAAACAAATAAAATATCATGAGAAAACAAGAGCTAAACAAACTTCACGTAGTTAGGAACAAAAATCTTAACATTTTAGCATGCCAATGGAAATAATGTATTAATAACAGTGATCTTTTGGGTTTATCCCTGCAGTGTTGGGTTAATTCATTATTCAAAATCAATCCATATAATTCACTGTAACAACAGAATGATAATGAAAAACCTTGTAATCCTCTTAGTAGAGGCACAAAGAGTATTTGTCACTACCCAACATCCTGTAATTGCAAAATCTACTCAGCAATCTAAAAATAGAAGGGAACTTTCTTAGTCTAACGTACCATCTGCACAGTACCTGTAGCTCATGTGGTGTAGTGGTGATGACATGAAAGCTTTATCTGTAATGAAGATAAAGTAACAACAAGCACTCTCTCATTAAACAATGTAGTAAAGGTCCGTGATGGTTTCTATTCATGTCAGCTTGATATGATGTAGTCATCTTAGAGACCCACCCTAAAGCACTCATCTCCCTCTGCTTCCTGACTGTGGATGTAATATGACCTGCTGCTTCATCTCCTGCCCCCGTGTGTTCTCTCCCATAATGCACTGTACCCTGAAACTGTGATGAGAAACAAATCCTTCCTTCCATAAGCTGCACTTGTCAGATATTTTGGTAGAGCAAGAGACACATAACTAATAGAAAGTTCTAGACAGTTGAATGAGGGGTAAAAAGTAAATGAAGTACAAAGAGCATAGAACACAATCTAGTAATAAATCTATTCCTATTTTCAAAGGCCGTGGTTATCTATGTGGAACAATCCTGAAGAATCTTTAAAAGTCTATAGGATTTATGCAGAATGCAAAATATGCAAAGTCAATAAAATCAATATATAAACATTGATGGTACTTTTATATGCTAGCAATGAACAAGTGGGTATTGAACTAAAAGCATTTACAATGACATCAAGAATCATTAAATATATGAGTAAACATGTTATAGATATGTGCATGTACTGCAGGTTGTTAAGTAAACCACCCAAAGATACTAAAACCAAATGATGAGCACTGTCATGTTTATAGATCATGAAGTTTATTGTTGTTAATACATCCAACTTCCTCAAACTTGTCTATAGATTCAATACAAGCTAAATCCACAGCCTAGGAAACATTTCTTGTTGAAGCTGACAATCTCATAGTAATATATATTTGGTAACTAATGCTAGAAGTATAAATATAACCTAAAATTATCATATAAGGCTATGGTTGTTCTAACAGTACCAGAGGAATGAGCACACAGATCAAAGGAGTAGAGTTCAGGATCTAGAGATAGGCCTGTATACTGTAAAAGGTGATATTTGACAAAGTTAGGAATGAGTGCAAAGGAAAAAAGGTTAATATTTTTGTTGACTCTTTAGCTGACCTATGCAGATCTTATCTGTTGGACCTGGGAAATGAGGACTTGAAAGTACCGGGTAGACTACAGTCTAATGCTGTAGACAACCTGACTTCAGTTTCAGTGTACTTTTATACATGAAAGCAACAAAGAAAGTAATGATCCAAGGAAGGTGGTTTGAGTTCAGAAAAGCATGTAAATAAGCATCAGTAAGCACATGCTAAATATTAACAGAGCCGTCCTTCCCCAAACTTTCTCAGTACAGAGCAGTTTTAACACAATGGCCTGGCACATGCTGCAGATTATATCTGGGTAAGCACAAAAGCAAGGCAGAAGGCCTTATCCAGGTTCAGGGACCAGACTGGGTTCTATAGCTATGTTCTGATATCCAACAAGAACAAACATGTCTTATAAATTGAATGTAAATGCTTGTCTGAAGTGTGATCCTAATTAATCTTAACAATGAAAGTCCAGAGTTAGTTATCAAGGATGAAAGCTGAAAGATCAGAGAAGCAGAGCAGCCAGCTACTAGAGACTTCTTACCTCTACTAAATCTCAGACCAGATGAGTGGGTAAGACCCTGTCTCCACCTGCCTTATATTCCTTTCTCCACCTCCCTACTGCTGGGATTAAAGGCGGGCACCACCACCACCAACCGACTCTGTTTCTCTTTTAGACTGGTTCAGTTTCGTGTATCCCAGGGTGGCCTTGAACTCCTGATTTTCCTGACTCCACCTCCCTAGTGCTGGGATTAAAGGTATGTGCCACCACTGCCTGGCCTCTATGGTTGGTTGACTAGTGGCTAGCTCTGCCCTCTGATCTCCAGGCAAGCTTTATTTGTCAGTACACAAGCAAAATATCACACATTTGTCACAGAAGGCATGAAATTATATTCAAGAAAAATCCAGGGAATAAAAAGCATCCTCTGCCTTTTCTCCTCTCTCACAGTTCCCTAAGGCATTGTTCACCATGGGTCATTCTTCTGACCATGTTCCAACAATTTTTAACAAAAATTTGTATAATCAAAGGCAATAACATTCACGTACCTATTACCAAAGAGCAAACACAAAACCTTTACATCTGCTCATGCACCGTATGCTAAACTTAATTTAAAATACATAATCATTTAAGTATAAAACAAAATGATGAAAGTTACAGAAAAAAATCTTCGTACTCTTTGGATGTCTAAAAATTTTCTTAGCTGTAACACCCAACACATGATCCATAAGAGAAAACATGTAGAATTAGAAATTAAACTAAATTCTTTGAATTTTTCACCTAAGAGGATTAAAAGAAAAGATTACAGAAAAGCGTTTGTAAAACTCCTCTTTGATAGTAAACTTGTATACAGATATGGTAAGCAGAATTCTAAGATGGCCCTCAGAGTTTTCAAGTGTTGGGAAATAACCATATATAACCCTTTCTCATTGAATGCTGACAGAGCTTTCTGGCGTTTACAGAACAGCAACTTCCTTGATTGGATTTTATTCCATGGAAAATATGGCTGTAGTCACAGTGTGTTAAGAATCCATCTTAGACTGGCGAGAGATTCTTCTTTCTTTGAAAGGGAAAACAGCAATATTGTGAGAGGGACGTCTGTTTGGGACCTGAGTGTGGCCCCTAGGAGCTGAGACCGACCTCTGCCCAAGAGTCAACTAGAACATTTTGACCTCATTCCGCCTGTCGCAACAAAGTGCTGAGTTCTGCCAACAGCCCAAATAAGCTTAGAAATGATTGCTGAGCTCCACGTGAGGCCAGACGAGAATGTGGCTTGGTTGACATCTCAGATTAATCATCTAGGACCCTGTGAGGGAAATTCAGGGATGTTGAGGCCAGGCTTCTGACAAACTGTGACAATAAATGGGTATTGTTGCAAGTCACTAAACTAGTGTTAATATCCACAGCAATAGGGAGTAAACATCCCCAAATACATATACATTCCAAATCTGATACTAAGAAAATAAATGACCTAATTCAAATGTGAAGAAAATTAAAATGAATTGATACTTTACAGAGGAAAAACCACTTGTCATTATGAAAACATAAACAAAACCATAAACTAACAGGTACTTAGAATAAAGTCGATGATCGAGAAATTTCCTGTCAACTCCAAGTGCTGATGAATGCTTAGGACAAATGGGATTGCCATATATCAACTGTGAAAATGCAAAATGGTGAAGTCATTTGCTTTGGGGAACTTTTCCTTTTTTGTAACTTCAACTTAATTAAATATATACTTAAACATTTCAACCCTTTCAGTTAATGGATACCAAGCACAATGAAATGTACCCTCTACATGTACTAGTGACTTACGATTTGTGAATAAAATGTTGCTGACAGGCTCATATGTTGAAATTTGGTACCTAGTTGGTGATGTCCATCATTGGGGGAGGAGGAGTGACTGAACCATGAGGCTGTGCCTTTAACAATGGATTCATCTTTAGAGGGGCTTGTTATTTGATAGCATTCTTGTGAGATCGTGTTCTGGAGATGGGGAATAGTATTGGGGAAAATGTCACTGGGACTGTGTTTGATTCCTGACCTCCTTTTTCTTCACTCCTCTCTTTTGACTTGTTCATCTGACTGCGCAGCTCTGTCCCGTGCTTTTCTCCCATGATGTTATGTCTCACTATGGGGCGAGCCACACATGGATCAGGAACACTGACACTAGACCCTGATTCATCTTTCTTTTGCTAAACTGTCTCTGCCGTGTACTTGCCACGGCAGCAAAAAGTCTGACTGGCATGGAGATTTCTTTATCTCAAACTAGAAAGAAACAAATGCCTTTGAACTGGTCTATTAGAGTTCTATGGCTGCTGTAATATCACACAATCTCTGTGACTTTCAACCACATACTTTATGGCCTGATGTCTCTAGTGGGCAGAGGTCTAGAAGACAATCCATTACACTGAAATCAGACCTGCCTCTCTTTCTGGAGGCTCTACAGAAAAATAAATGTCCTTACTTTGTCAGGTGATGTTGAGATTTGGCCGTTTGCTACTGGATGACTGTATGCTAGCTTTAGATGTGAGAATCCCCTCTCTCACTCTTGCCTGTAGTCTCCTACATCAGCAACAGATAATTGAACTCAGCCCTTTTTGAGGCTCCATCCATCTGACTTTTGAGCTTATGTTTGGCCTACTCAGGTGAACCAGGAGTCCCTTCTCATCTCAGGGGTCTGCACATTTAAATTGGATCAATGAACACTCCCTTAGCCATGTTAGATTATATATTCACAGGTTCCAAGCCCCAAAGGTAGACTCCTTTAAAATGTGATTAGTCATAGCTAGTGAAGAAATAAGCAGAATAATAAATCCATATGAAGGACAATGTTCAGCAATAAAAGAAATGAATGACTTAAAAGCATAACATAGTCATTTTAAAACATTGTGCTCAAAGAAAGACCTAGATTCGGGTGGTTACACAGAGTTCAAGTGAAATGACCCTCATAGACTCATGGATATGAGCACTTTTTTCCCAAACTATGATTCTGCTTTGGAAAGTTACTGAAACATCTGGAGATGGAGATTCAGCTGGAGGAAGTGGAATATTGAAGGTCCGCATGTCGTTTTATAGCCTGGCCTACTTCATGCTCATTCACTGCTTCCTAATGTGATGCAGGGTGACCAGCCACCTCAAGTTCTGGTTTTCAAGCCTTCCCTGCCATGATGGACCATGTTATTTTAGACTGTAAGCCAGAATAAACCTTAAGTTGCTACTTGTCAAATATTTGGCCACTGTAACAAGGAAAGTCATCAACACCCTGCATGTTGTATTACTACACTTATTTGGCATTAAGGAAACGGCAAACTCCAGACCTGGCAAGTAGACCAGTGGTTGTTCAGTCCTGGGTACTAGGAAGGATGTGACAGTGCTGGACACAGAAGCTCTTTGTGGAGAGGAAATTGTGCTATGTTGGCTTGGTTGTGTTGATAGTGATAAGACCCTGTGCATTTGTCAAATTTGCAAAGCAGTGCATTATTTTTAAGATTTGTGTTATGAATATGGGTATTTTTCCTGCGTGTTTGACTATACACCATGTGCATGCCTGACACACAAGATGGGTGCAGGTATAGACATGAACGCTGATATAGAGTGTTGATGAAAGGGTTGTGGCATTCATGCTATTCAAAACATTGTGTGTGTATGTATCTATCTGCATGTCTGTCTGTCTATCATCATTTATCTATCACCATCTATCTATCCTCTATTTATCTGTCTGTCTGTCTGTCTATCTATATATGTATTTTCTCTCTTTTTTTAGCCCTATTACAATTGTGTAAAGAGGAAGAATAGTAGTTATTATTACATTTATATAATAACTGAGGCCAGATATACTGAATTATTTTCACAAGGTCTTAGATAACAGAATTTTAATCTAAGTTAGTCTCTGTTCATTCCCACCCAAACCAATCATTATATCTAGATATGTCTGTCACTAATTCTTAGCACTAGGATCAAACATAATCAACTGTCCTTTTTCCAGTAGCTAGTGAAGCGTGGCAGTGATGGTACAGAATTGACTTAGGAACAGCTGGGATGTGGCCTGAGTCAGGAGATACACAAGGGGCACTGCAAAAGGACATTTGATGCTCAAAGGGCTTTCAGACCTTTCATGATGTATGTTTGGACTTGCTTCATTTATGGGCGAGATTTTGAACGTGTACAAAAAGGAGCAGTTTGGCCATGGATAACGGTAAGTTTAGGCAGGGATATGTTGAATATAAGATGTTTAGCTGATGAATGAGGGGGCTTAATTTCAAAACAGTTATAAGGACTTGGGGGACATTTTGAGCAATCATTACCATAGCATTTGCTATAAACTATAAAGTAGTAATAACTTGCATTTGAGAAAGTTTAAATATTACAATAAGACATATTATATTTTTTTCAAATAAATTTGCCTGTTAGAATAATGGCCTTTCATGTCCTGAGGAGATACTGTTGACATGGTGCGTCTCTATGGAGATTTTTTCTTTGCTTAGCAATGCTAGTTACAGAGAATTTTCTGGTTTATGTTCGCCATATCTAAATGGTATTTCTTTCAAGCTCATGCATGGTCATTACTGAAAAGAAGCTGAGAAAATGATCTACATTTTACTGAAATTGGTGATTATTTTTAGAAAGACTCAGACATTAGTGAGGCAAGTTCTGAACACTAGTCTTTCATGAGCTGACAGTTTAAAATGCAGCATGAATCACACAATTTCCAATGCCAGCATTATAGTTGACTCTCATATTATATATTCAATTTTTCCGTTAGCATTGAAAAACTGTATTCTCAAGACCAGAGACACTACCATGCCATTTTTCATTTATGGGTAAACTGAAGCAAAAGAGGACGAAGTGACCTGCTTGAGATCTCAGAGAAGCCAACACAGAGTCCCTGGTCATTCAACCCTTAATTGGCTCATCATACTGTCCAATTTTTAGTACCCTTAATAATGAAGAGAGCTCTCTTTTATATATTCAGTGAGTGGATCAAGGCATGACTGGCATTTCGTTTTAATAATTTACAATTCTTTGGAAAGTTTTAAGTCTGTGTTCCAAAGAGTATAACATAAACTTTAAAAATTCAGATGATAAGAAATGTTTTATCATTGAGGACTAGTAAGCCAATGGAAAATCAAGTCATAGAGGGGGTGGAAAACTAGTTATCTTTTATTGCTAATACCATTTGGGGCTCAGAAAAGACAATAGTGGGTTTTAGTTTTCCAATGGATTTTAAACGATGCTTCAAATTCCTAATTCCTGTTGGCTAAAACAAATTGATTTATATACTTGTTTGAACCTGTCTTCAAGAATTTAGCCTAAATAATGTAACAATCAGGTGCCTATATTCTTTGTGTAAATCATCTGAAGTGTTATTTTTAAATCTATACTCTGTTGTTGGTCCCTTAAAGCTGTACTCAAATGAGCCTCAGGAAATGAAATGATTCTCAAAAAATGATTGAACTATAGCAACTCCCAGTTTCTCTTCTAATGGTATAGACAATAACAATAAAACAAAAGACCGTGGTAGCAGCTAATGAAGAACATGGCTTTGGGAGACCCAGGAATATTCTCTATAAGATCCTCTCAATAAGGGGGTTGGGGAGCATCAACTCATTGCAACACAAGGCTTATTATTGGAGCATAATATATACCAGTGTGATGAAAACCAGGGCGGCCTTTGCTGGATGTCTCTACAGCTTCTCTCACCCTTGTTGTGATTGCAGACAACAGTAATACAGCTACCAAGATGAATGGGTTTGGTGCAAACTGATCTCTGGTCCAATGAACATGAGGGACAGGGAGGTACCAGCCTTGAGTGTGATTCACTCCAGTCACTGTGTTATCCTTGTCATGATAACCTTACAGTGAACTTTCTCAAACTCAGGTTTATCACATATTTGAGGTACCCAGGTTCACCATGGATTTAGAATCCATTCTCGGTTTCATGCTGGCAAAGACAGTTTGTTCCCCTGCTGTGTCCTGGAAGAATCATTCCCTGTGTGCCATGCTGTGGGATGGTCTGTATGTCAAACATGTTGCTTATTGGTCAATAAATAAAACACTGATTGGCCATTGGTCAGGCAGGAAGAAGTATAGGCGGGACAAGGAGGAGAGAATTCTGGGAAGTGGAAGGCTGGGGAGACACTGCCAGCTGCCACCATGACAAACAGCATGTGAAGATGCCGGTAAGCCACAAGTCATGTGGCAAGGTATAGATTTATAGAAATGGATTAATTTAAGATATAAGGACAGTTAGCAAGAAGCTTGCCACGGCCATACAGTTTGTAAGCAATATAAGTCTCTGTGTTTACTTGGTTGGGTCTGAGCGGCTGTGGGACTGGCGGGTGACAGAGATTTGTCCTGACTGTGGGCCCAGTAGGAAAACTCTAGCAACAGTGCCATGTACCCTAGCATTCAATCATTGATCCCAGACTCTTCTTAGAAGTCTTCCCTTAGGTGTCAAGGCAGCCCTTCACATGACTCTGTTTCTTTCCCAAGGTACTTCTACGCAGCTTACTTTTCCTCAAGAGACTCCAGACACACCTTCCGTCTTCCTACCCAGCTCACAGAGGACATGGCTTGTGAGCCCTGGAAACACATTCTAGAAATTTGTCTTGATCATAGCATCAGGAAGTCAGCAGTTCAGTACTGTACATGGCTTCTCATTTGGGAGCTTCCCGAATACACATCTGACATAATGGACTCCAGGGGCTGTAGATTGTCCTTCCTTTGTTTCCGGAACAGCTGTTTGAATGGCCCATGCTCACACTTAACATTTGACTCTCTCCTACGGGGACTTTTATTGTGGGATTTCCTGGACTTGGATGAACACCCCGTGCACTTGTGATGTTGCAGGTTTCTGGCTGCTCATGATTGCCCTTGGAGACCCATGCTTCCCCAGAACAATGTTCCCATTTGCTTTTGTCTTGTGAGTAATGCGTGCCTTCCCAACACCCCATGCAAAAGCATTCAAAGAAACCTCTTTACACTCTACTTAATGCTTTCTTACACCAGTTGTGTTACTTCTAACTGTTTTACCAAAGCACTTACATTGTTCTGGGTCTCTAGATACATCCACACCACTCTCTCCTTGGAAATTTTTCCATTCATTGTTCCAGCCCTGATTCAAATGTCATGTTCCCCAGGGAGCTTTCCTTTATACTGCCACATGGATTTGGTGATTCCCTGCCTCCCCATTGGAGTTTCACAACATCCAGAAATATACCCCTGTTGTTGGGATTAATTCCTTCCTTTATCTTTGATTTTTTCTGCTCTAGATTATAAGCTTCAAGGGGATAGTTTTTCTTAACCATTTTAGATACAGACTCATTATTCCTTCCTGCTGGTAAACTTGGCAGCCTAACTTGGCCCTCAGCTTTTCAGTGGTCATGTATTTACCTAGTTGTCTCACACGTATGACCTTAAACATGTATGCATGTAACACTCTATTAAACATTCTAGATGCATTTTTTCATCCAATTCTCAAATAACTTTATGGGGCAGGAATGACTGTTAACCTGTGTATAGTCATTTGCAACTCAGAGGATTCAAATGTTTTGGTCCAAAGTCACACTGATCACAATCTCTAAAGTGACAAACAGTTCCTTGGTGCCCAGACCAGTGACTTTGAAAAAGGGTTATCTAACTCAGGTGCCTGAATACCAGAATGTTTTCATTTTCTAAGGCTTTTTTTGGGTACAGCAAAGGATCAGTTATGATCTTGTGAATTATATTCGAGTCAGTTCAACTTCTTCTTCTAGATTTATGCTTTTAAATTCTATGATTTGGCCACGCAAGTTTTAGATTCACCAGACTCTCTCCCACCTTTTTTCCCCCCTTTTAGATACAGCCCAAACAAGCAGGGGCACGTCTTCCTTTTCTTGTGGATTTTGTTAATGACTGCCACCTGTTTCCTTGCAGGGTCATTTCTCTTTCGTTTAGAACAGCTTCCAATTTGGGAGAGCACATGAGTTGATCTGCTCTATCTTCTTTCGGTTTTAATGAAGAGACCAAAGGCAGCAGCGGCTGCTCGGGCAGCTGGTTCTCAATGTGGATATTGGCAGACTCAGTCTCTGTGCTGTTTTATTGTCCATGATAGTCTCTGTTGGAGGTGAAATCCCACCCTGATTCCATGCCTAGAAAGACTCGGCATACAATACAAAGAGAGTATGAGGCAGAGTTACGTAAGCTGGAATCCTGATAGCAAAGGTTATGATCTAGAATTGAAGCAAGTTCTGTTTGGGTTTATTGGTCAGGACACAGACCATTGGAGGCAGAGGAGATGGGTGAAGGTCCTGAAACACAGCCCCACTCTCTATGTGGAGAGACTCAACCATTATACAAAACTTAGGCTGCCATGAGTCTCTTCCTTGTCCTGTTTCAGTATGTGCTGAGAGGAAAGCTATCCTATGGCCACCCTTTCTTCCCACTGATGCGTCCCTAAACATCTGGGATCCAGAGCTTTTCTGTTATTCTTTGGTCTTATTCCAGCTTTACACACACGTGTTTGTATTGGACAGCTGTGCTATAAGAGGGAAAGACTTCTCCACAGCAGAGCAGTGATTACGTCAGTGTGAGCCCTGCCCCTCCATCTTGTCGGGGCGTGTGCGGCGCTGTGAGAGGTGCCTTCTGCTCTCTGAAACAACTAAGCAATTCATCAGACTACAAAAATAACAGGCCAGTAGTAGTATCCACTGAGAAGCTTTGGCAATGACAGCAAGACAAGGAATACAATGTGAAGCTATCCATCCCAAAGCCTAAAATCGCATCTTTCCCCAGAAAAACCATTGGATGTCATTATAAATGGTGGGATAGGTGTCCTGTGAATGTAGTTTCCTTTACAACATTCTTTCCTGTAAAACTTGAGGCTTGGGAATGTTCATGAGTATATGTATTACCATTTCATGAAAGAGTGATGTAGATTTACAGACTGGCTTGTAGAATGTAGCTTGATTTAGAGCTACAATTTCTGGAGACCATAAATCTGTAAGAGATGTTTTTAAATAAACCAACCTCATCATATTTTTGTAGCAAATGGACTTCTTCTAAATATGTTCTGTCAATCAATCTTACAGATTAGAAGTGGGGAATTTAATCCAGAACAAGTGTTCATTTGTAATTTACTTTATATTACTTTTATTACACATGTCTCATATTTCATATCTGGAAAGCTTTACTTAAAATATGTACCTAGAAATAATGGCACAATTTTCTGGTAGCAAATCAAGTATCTCTCTTATTTATGGATGAACACTAGGTATGAGTGAGGTTTAGATGAAGTCTATGATGTGGTTCAGGTTATATCATTATTTTGGTATTTTGGTGTAATAGGCTGTTGCCCAGAGAGTAATATAGAGGAGAGTTTAGGGGAAGAGATCCTAAAAACATAGTTGGTTCATTGTTGTGAATTTCAATTACGAAGGGAGAACTCACCACCTTTATTTTATACAAACAAAAGTGTGGAGAAACTAGTCATAAACCCATTGTGGTGCTTAACAGTGTCTTGATCAAATTGAGAGATGCCTGGTGGCTTGGTAAAGCACAATTCCCAGTCTCTGATAGTGTGGTTCCATTATGACTGGCATGTAGGACTGCCACTGAAGGGGAAAAGCTGCTTTGAGTAGAGGTAGAACTCTCCAATAGACTGAGGGCCTGCATGGAACAAAGATGGAAGAAGAAGAGAGCTGGGGGTTGGAGTCAGGGGTGGGAGCAGGGGGTTGGGGGGAGCTGGAGAGATGCCTCAGAGGTTAAGAGCACTGGCTGCTCTTCCAGAGGACCCAGGTTCAATTCCCAGCAACCACATGATGGTTCATAACCATCTACAGTGGGATCTAATGCCCTCTTCTGGCATAAATGTGTCTATGCAGATAGAGCATGCATATACATAAAACAAATCTTTAAAAAGAAGGAGAGAGCAATCTTGTGTGTATGAGCTCAGTTATCCCTAAGCCGGCCCACGTACTGCTGTCATAAGCTGTAGATACCTGACTCTACCCTTTTCTTTAATGCGGACACTTAGCAACCTTCTCCAGGGACCTTTCAGCCTTGGACTCAGACAGCATCATTGGTCCCCTTTGTTCTGAGGCTCCTGTATACTTGACCTAAACAGCTAATGGTCTCTCTGGCCCTCAGACATGCAGATGGACATTGTGGGACCATCCTGCCTCTATGTATGGAAGCTGTTATAATGATCCAGTTAATTTGTGGGTATCTTGTTTGACATTCAAAGTTTACAAAATGCGAGATCTTACTTTGTTTGTAATTTTTTTATAATAAAAGTTAAAGTACCAGCCTGGACTACCAAGTGAGTTCCAGGAAAGGCGCAAAGCTACACAGAGAAACCCTATCTCAAAAAACAAACAAACAAACAAACAAAAAAAAAAGTTAAAGTAAAATACAAGATCTTAGGGGGAGAAGGGAGAAAGAAGAATTCAAGAATATTTGTTGAAATTCTCATATTTAGAGACAGTTTGGGGGAATTACAAAGAACACATTCCTTGTAAATTTCTTTTTTTCTGAGTTAGAATGGAAAACAGGGCTTTAGAAGCCAGTAGCTCTTTTTTTTTTTATAGTGTATTTGGACAGTAATCCTCAGGCAAGACCATACTAAAGCACTCAACAATCTGTTCTAATATATAGAATGAGGTGGTATACATGTGTACATTGAGCTTTTCTTATATGACCTATTTGAGCCACAAATTATTATCTTATGAGTATTCTGAAAATTATTCACTATATATACATATACTCACAAAAAGTATATTAAAATAACTGTATTTAAAGAAAAAGATCTCCAGAAATAATAAAACTTTTAAGGCACCAAAATGCATTTTGAATATTTAACATATTTGAAAAAAAGTAAAATTATAAATTATAAAACATATGCATCTTATGAGAGACTGAATGAGGAGATAAATAAGAAAGCCACAAGGCCAACACTGATGCATTTGACGAGATCACAATTTAAAACATTACTACATTAATAATATTTGTACCAAATATGTTATCAGTTGATCTATTTTCTTTATGAAGTATTCTTATATCCCAATAATAAAAGCAATAAAGTTAGAATAAAGTTTTGAAGAATAATTTATGAAAGAATAAGTATTGTTAATGAATACAAATATTACAGATACATTTAATGAAATGATACTATTTTTATTTAATAGTGGAATGAAAGAAGACAAGGTTAGCAATTTAAAAATAATTAGATAGATAAATTGCATTTCATTACTGTTGTTGCGGTAGGGTGAAACATTTATAGAAAGTATTTAGAATACAGATAAAATCTTAAAGTATTCATATTGTTCTGCATAGACTTATTACCTAAGAATATCCCAGTATATTAACCAGAGATGTATCCAAAATGCACCTGCAAATTGCACTGCATTGGCCATAGGAAGATTTGAATAGGAGCAGCCACTGGCAAGCTCTGAAGAAAAAAAGGTTAGTTAAATGTCCTGATGAGTTTGAAATGGGTATTTTGTCTACACATATGTCTGGCCATCACATGCATGCCTGGTGCCTTCAGAGGCCAGAAGAGGGGATTGGATCCCCTGAAACTGGAGTTACAGATGGTTATAAACCAACATATGGGTTCTTGGGATTGAACTGGGTCCTCTGGAAGAGCAGCCATGCCCTTAACTGCTGAGCCATCTCTCCAGCCCCAGAGTTTTCTCCTTAAACATTCAAGTTAAAGAGACAGGGCTAAATCACAGGGCAAAGCAGTGTATCAGAAAAATTTCAAAGCAAGGCAAACTCTAATGCCAAAGTAATCAAGGATAAGATGTTAAATACAGAAGGCAAGTAGATACAGGGACACAGCCCTGTCCCTGTACTTCTCCAAGACAGCTATGGGTGGGAAATGTATGAAAGTGAGATATCACATTCTCAAGCAAAGCCTACAGGGGGTAGGTCCTGGGTTAACCAGTGGTGTGAGAGAGCCCTGTGGCTATTGGTTTAGAGCTGCATCATTGTTACTGATTTTTAATCTATATGTAGATGGCACAGGAAATGCAGATGGCTGGAAAGAGCTGCTTAACTGAACAGTCAGAAATTGAATACATTTGTTTATGTTGTCATTTAAGTTATCAGTCTGGTGTTTTGCTAAATGTTTTTGTTAAGGCTTCTTCGCAAATAAGATTCATTGAAAGAATTCATGCTGTGGCCCAAGGCAGTACTCACAGGAAATCTGCAGCGTAGACACACTTAGCCAGTTAATAGAAAGACTTAACACAGTTAAATGCAGATGGGAAAAGAAAAATAATCTATTGTCTGTCTTATCATTTATATATCCCAGTCCCCCACCTCTATCTCTCTCACACACACACACACACTCATGCATTCACACTAACACACAGACTTTCTGCACATTTCATTTTCGTCTGTTGTTCAAACCCTAACCCATATCTTGTATCCACTTTCCTACTTTGAAGCATCAGTCCACAGAACCCCCATGCTTCCAGAGATGAGAGGTGATTTAGTGTGTGCCTGTCTCTCTCATTTTAGTGTTTTGATTTCTTGCCCATACCACAAGCCCCCTTTTTCCTTTTTTTCCCTTACAGCCTCATTCTATCTTTCACAAGAGGATTTCAACTGTCCATTAGAGATTTTTACCTTTTTGCCTTGCAGCTTTTGGGATTTCTAGGCCATCATCAAATTGCCAGCAAAGCGTCTCCTAGAGCTCTGTTTAATGTCCTCTAACCCCAGGATCTAGGACAAACTTTGGGCTGTATAGTTTCTTAATAGCTGAGATTGAATAAAAATTTGAATTGTTTTCCTTTCCATCCTGTATTTCTTTTTTTTTAAATTTCAAGTAATATATTTCATTTTTTAAATTTTTTTATTTATTTTTTAAATTACACTCATGGTATTCATTAATTACACTCATGATATTAATCACATTTGTGGTATTCATAGATTACACTAGCAGTATTCATTCAATTTTTTATATATATATATATTTTAATTTTAAATGCCGAATGTCATTTATTGAAGGGGGGGAGGAGGTCTTAAATACAGGCTTACAGCACAATGGGGGGACCCCGGAGGGCAGAAGTTCACTACTGATGTTTTACAATCTTGCTTCTAATCTCTTAACGCCCATTATTCAGGATACACAGACAAGGAACTTCTCTTAAGCATTCAGGAGGGTGGAACCTGGCAGGGAATTAGCATAGGGAGGATATCAAGGTCAAGGTGCGCAAGCAAGGCAGCAGTTACCCAAAATGGGGGCCAGGGCCCTACAGGTCCCCCTTTATTAAAAAATGAGCTTCTGACTTGGGTTGCGTGGGACGTCAGCAGGAGACGCCATTTCTTAACTGCTACAGACCCACATTTCTCCACAGTGATGCTATGGTCATTTTCATCTGAATGGTCTTCTGTGGCAGGGGGATGGTTCTATGTTTTAGGACATCCAGGAGTCTTTATTAACTCTGACTTCCCGATGTCAGTTGAACTCCTTCCTTCAAGCCCAGTTGTGGCATTCAAAAATATCTCTAGACACTACAAAACTTCCCCTGGGATAAAAATCGCTTATCATTGAGAACTATGACTATCAGACTAAATTAGAAATGATCTTGTTATGTTAATAAATTGTATTCTTATTTTGAATAACAGATTTTGAATGAAGTTCTTGATATGTATGGTACAATGAAATTACCTACGATTAGTCTTCCTTTGACACATTACTGAAGAGTGCCAGAGAGGTTCCCTCTCAATCCCTTAGATGTGGTTAAAAACACAGATCGATGTTTTTGATTTCTTTTTCTCCTCCTCCCTCCATCCCTTTCGGTGACATTCTCTACCTGCTTTGCAGAGACAGTTAACTTCATCTACCTTGGCTTTCCCAGCACAAGTTCACCATAGAACCAGGGCCCATAAGAAACTCTGTATCCTACTTGAATAAAGCTGACGAGGCCAGTCATGTGGGAGAGATTGATGACCTCCAGGGATAACAAAAATGAAAACTGTCGCTGGGAAAGCAACGATAAGCCCCATTAGGGAGGTTTATATAATTCATAAGGCAGCAAATTGCATTTTCTACCTAAACAGTCTCTGTTTCTCCCCCACACACTCTGCATATCATTTAGTTTCTATTGACTGATATTTGTAAACCTATCTATTATTTAAGGATGAAGGAAGCATTATTAAGGACATGTCAAAAATGATATCTTTTGGAAAAAGAATATGCCATTCTGGGAAGACCTAAGAAGAAGCACACACAGACTAGAATACCTGCCTAGACTGGTTGGTAGAACACTAGTGTTTGTTTCAACCAGCAAACTTCAGTTGGTGCTTTGGGACACCAATCATGCATACTGCATGTTTATTTTTAGGAAGAATAAATTAATGTGGTTAGATTTTTTTTGTGTGTGTGTCCTGGCCAGCTGGCGGTTGGGACAAATCTCTCCCACTAGTGTCCCAAAGCTGCTTAGTCCCAAATAAACACACAGAGGCTTATATTAATTACAACTGCTTGACCACTAGCTCAGGCCTACCACTGACTAGTTCTTACGTTTAAATTCAGCCCATTTCTGATAATCTATATGTTGCTATGTTTTCTGTGACTTTACCTGTGTGCCATTACATGCTGTTCCCTGGACAGCGGCTGACATCTCCCGACTCAGGCTTCCTCTTCCCAGAATTCTCCATGTCTGCTTATCCCGCCTATACTTCCTGCCTGGCTACTGACCAATCAGCATATTATTAAACCAGTGTACAAAAGCATTATTCCACAGCAAATTAAAGTATCCTTGATAATAAAAGGATGCTGTTAATAAGTGTCTGGGGGTCTCAGGCGTTATTGAAACTGACAGGTTTCAAACCAGGATTCATTGACTTTACATTTCATCATGATATTGTGCAGATAAGACACTCAGACAACAAGACCATTTTGGCTATCCACTAGATCCATTCTTAGGACAAATGAGATAGTACACAGAAGAATGCTGAGACAGGCTTGCACTAGAGATGAGGTAAGCAGAAGAGTCACAACCCGCGGGACTCTCAGAGGGGCAGCTGACCCTGCATGCACATCAGTTTGTTCATGTAAGACAGAGCATGTGCCCATGCAATGTCACCAAGAATTCAGATAAATTTCCAGAAGAAGCGGCTTTATATAAATCAAATGCTGGAACTTAGCAATGCATCGACAAGTTTGTCATCAATGGTGGACTAGTTCCTATCAAAGCTGTTTGTTGATGCTCAGGTCTGGAAGACAGAGTCACCTCACAGTCACCATATAGAGGAGACCTTTGCAACATGGAAACTGTTTTCTTAAGGAAATTTTACAGTCTGTCGTAGGAAGGGTGTGTGTGTGTGTTTTATACTCACTGGACTTACATGACCTAAGGAGAGTGAACATTTTAGCTGCTTTCTGAAAATTGCCCCATTTTTTCACTTCACAAGGGAAGGCTGAAATATGTGACATTTAATGGCTGTTTTTGTGTTCATGCATTCATGCATATATACACATACATATATACTGTTTTGAGAAAACATACGTCTTTGTTATCTCATTTAATACTTTAAATGTTAACACATGTTATTATGGCATGACACTAGATGGAAATATTGGAATTTTGAATGCCAGTAGCAATTTTGTTTGCCAGGATATAGTTAGAATTATGATATGGATTAATAGAAAACACTACTCTCAGATTCATTCTGAAATGTCCTCTGCCTCCACCTTGAACTGTCTGTGCACTGTGAGCTCCACAGATGTAGCAACAGAAACAACCATGATAATCCAAATGCCAGCAGAAATGCTTAGTCACAGATATTACATAGTCTATTCTATTAAAAATGATAAGCGTGTTTCTTTCAAAATACAAACTAGTTAAAGACAAGTAGGGTAGAGAGACCAGTCTGAGCACACTGTTTTTGTTTTGTTTCCACATTGTGCAGCATAAGGAGAGTAAAGAACCTGCATCATTTTTTACATTCAAGGGACTCTATTCATCCAAAGTCCCTCACTTTTAGCAATATTTATGATACTATCTTGTCTTAGAATTAGATTAATAATGAAATGTGTCTATGCTACCTTATTGATAATAGCAACCTGTTAACAAGACTATGTTGTAAGCATATGATGATAGCAATGTAAATTTTTAGTAGAAAAGGAGCCATAGGAAGTGAATTAACAAGTATGTCCTAAAGAGGATGGAAATGACTTTATATTCTAGGCAGGAAGTGACCTGCCAAAGGACAGAGTTCTCCCCAGGAAGGATATTTAGCATCATTGGCACTTGAAGCTAAAACTGGAAAAAATTAGCAACTGACTGAACTTATAGTTAAAATCCCTCTAAAAGGAGAGACAAAGAGGGTCCCACAAGGCAGTGCTCCTCTACCATCCTGAGGTGGGGTTAGAAGGGATTCTAAAAAGGAAGCCCTAAATAACAGATGTCAGATCAGAGCATTTATTACAGGAGCTGCCTGAAGAGTGTGGCAGTGTTGTTTCAGAATGGATACCAAGATGAAAGGGATGCTCTGTGTAGCTATGTCTGTAGCCAGAGGTCTGAGAATAGAAGGTCTGAGGAATGTGGGCTCAGGGCCAGGGCCAAGGTTAACTTCATTCACTCTTTTGAGCAACAACATAAACCATTTTTATCAGTGGTTGGGGATGTTCAAGGCCTTGACTTGTGTTCAATCCTATTGGGAAAAGCCTACAGCTGGCTGGTCAGAAAGATGTCAAGGCAGTCTGACTTTCAGCTAGGACATAGAAAGTGGGAGACCCCACACTGGCAAAGAGAAAAGTGTGATTTCATTCATTCATGTATTTACCATCCAGTAAAATCTTCAATGACAGACAGACATTGACTCAGTAAAGCTAACAGAGCCTCTGCTTCATGGGAATGCAATCTTGTGAAGGAGGTACAATAAATTAAAACATAGGACAATCATTTATTTATGAAGTTGGAGTTATTGTTTTCTTGTTTTCAAGTTTCTTGTACTTGACTCAAGATATTTTTGATGGTACATTCAATTCTTTTTTTTTTTCCGAGACAGGGTTCTCTGTGTAGCTTTGCACCTTTCCTGGAACTCACTTAGTAGCCCAGGCTGGCCTTGAACTCACAGAGATCCGCCTGCCTCTGCCTCCCAAGTGCTGGGATTAAAGGCGTGCGCCACCACCGACCGGCTACATTCAATTCTTAATTCATAAAAATTGCCACTCATGGCCTCCCAATACCTGGCACACGTATCCCTTAGGCTTGGCAGACACCCCCCCCCTTAACTCATTTCTTCATGATAGATGCAATATTAACCCAAATTAACTGTATTACCCAGTTCCATTTTGACAGAGAAAAGGAGACTTGAAATTTGTCACAGAATATCTGTGGTCTTCATTATTTAGTATTTCTAGATAGGTTGATTATAAGATATTATTGAAATGGGGGATGTTGATTCCCTTAAAGAAATGAACTGTATAATGATAACAAACCTCCATTTCCAAAAGATTCATACTGACTTCATGGGTATCAACATTGATACTTTTTTTTTTCATTTTGTGAGCAGTACAGAAGACATGTTTGTATCAGGAATCCTGCTCTACACCAAATGCACACATCCCCAATTCCTTATGTTGGAAGTCCCATCTCCAGTGTGGGGCAGCAATAGGTAGAGACTTTGGGAGTTTGTTGAGTCATGGAGGTGAAGCTCACATGAATGGGACTAGTAACCTTATTAAAACTGTCTGTCATGTAAGAACAAAAGAAAAGAGAGCCTCTGATGAGTTAGGAAGGGACCCTCATCAGACATGGAGTCTGCCAGATTCTAGAACTGCAAGAAATAAATGTCAGGAATCTACAAGTTACCCAGCCAACCAATTGTTTTCTATCACAGTAGCCTGAATGGACTAAGACAGATCCTAAGTTGGATAATGCCTAAGGAATATTGATCCTCCAAGCTAAAGTAACGTATCAATTTGGCTGATACGCTGAGCAGTGACATTAAGTTGACAGACTTGGTGTCCTCGGCCATGTCTATTGATTGACTCTTCTTCCTGGCTCACATTGCAGGTGAGCATTTGGGTAAGTGAGGGCCCTGTTGCATGTGCTAAAATCCATGCCAAGAGAAAAGAAAAAGAAAAGAAAATGATTGAGACTCTGCCAAACATTCATTCCCCAAATGGATCCTGTCAAAATTCTTGAGACACTTCGTTTTCAAAATACATTCTGTGAGAAATTTCAAGTCTCCTTTTCTCTGTCAAAATGGAACTGGGTAATAGAGTTAATTTGGGTTAATATTGCATCTATCATGAAGGAATGAGTTAAGGGGGGTGTCTGCCAAGTCTAAGGGATACGTGTGCCAGGTATTGGGAGGCCATGAGTGGCAGTCAAATGAAGCTAAATGTACCTTACATGGTTTTTTAATTGCAGCAGTTCTTGGCAGAAGTCTGATAGGAAAGTAGGATGTAACTGGACAGAACCGGAAGGCTTCATTGAAAGCTGAGGACTGGATCCCTCCCATGTCTGCTTCTCTCAGGGCTTTCTCATTTGCTGACTGGCTATCCATGGAGATGACGGCTTCACTGCTCTCAGCTTACACAGTTTCTGCTTCCAGAAAACAAGCCACACCGGAGTCAAGAGTCTCTGAGCATGATTCCCCGTACCTAGAAAGGGACTGAACTCTGTTTAGTGTCTAGCCATAGCCATAGCCATGTCCAATTTAGTCATGGGCATAGAACGTTCTATGTGACCGGACTGTAGTGAGCCCATTTATATGAATGGTGTGTACAGTCCCAGGGGAAATAGGATATCTTTGATCATACCCTAAGAGAATGCCTTAAAAGCTGTCCACCTTCTCTATTTTATATCATTGTAAGAACTGAGCTAGGAGCAGAATTTTAGTGTAATCACTGCAAAACAATGTTAAAGATGTGAGTTAATGTGTAGGCTTTACCACAATTTAAGCCTATATATACATACATGTGTGTGTGTGTGTGTGTGTGTGTGTGTGTGTGTGTGTGTGTGTGTGTGTACAGGCAGTCTGATTTTCTGCTAGGACATAGAAAGAAAGTGGGAGACCCAAAATTGGTAAAGAGAAAAGTATGACTTCATTCATTCATGCATTCACCATCCAGTAAATCTTCAATTAAAGATAGACATGAGTGTAGTCCATCTAACAGAGCCTCTGCTTCATGGATACCCAATTTTATGAAGGAGGTACTTTAAATTAAAACATAGAATATATATATATATGTACATATATATATAAAACACTGTACATGGAATGTATACATATATGTATATATACACTCAAGTTATTATTTAATAATTAAATACTGTACATGGCATGTATACATATATACACACAAATTATTGTTTATATTATGTATATACATATATACACAAGTTATTATTTGGTAATTAAAATATATAAGTAAATAAATAAAAATAGTTAAAAGAAGAGCTTTTCATTCTAAGTGCAAAACTAATTTTGTTGTATGATGGTTAGTTTTAAGTTTGACTTGTCAACTTGATACAATCCACAATTATTTGGGAAGAGAGTCTCAAGGAGGGATTGTTTAAATAGAATTGGCCTGTGGACATGTCTGTAGGGGAAGGATTGTCTTGTTTATGTTAATTTATGTGCAAATGCTCAGCCAATGGTGGGTGGCACCACTCAGTGGGCTTAGGTCTTGGACCACAGCAGATGTGGAGTAAGAACTGTGTACAGAAGGTCATGAATTTCATTTTTTCTAGGCTCTCTGCTGGGCATGTGAGTGATTGAAGTTCCTAACACCTTGGCTTCTCTGCAATGACGAACTGTAACCTGGAACTGTAAGACAAAAAAAAAATTCCTTTCTCCCTTAAAGTTGCACAGTTATAGGAAACAAAAATAAAACATATAAACAAATGTTGTTCAGTAACAAAAATGAACACAACAAAAGATAATGAGAATTTATCTTTATTCTGACTTTGAAATATAATTAAACTAGACCTAATGTTAATAATAAAGCTGATGCCTTTATTCTTTGAAAGAAAATGCCTGCCATGTGCACACCTTCAAGCAATCTCATTGAGATTACCCTTTGATGAAATGTTCTGGCAGAGATGGTTAAATTAATCTCCTAAAAGATCATATCTGATACTAGAGGCACACTTAGGGCCTCAAAGTTTCCTTAGCATGGTCCAGATACATAAAGAGCCCATTCACTCGACATGGAACCAAGTTACTGTATACCCACTGGAAATTACGGGGGTTGAGGAAAACTCACCTGACCTGCTGCTCAGCAAGACTTGTAATCACTTTGAGCTTGTCCCAGGCCCAGCTCCTTCTGTGTACTTTCTAAGGCTTCTGAAAGCTGTGACCATGTTTACACGTGTATAGATTTCATCGTAGCTTGCCACAGTTAACCCTTGAAGAAAAGCCTAGCATTACATTGTTGTTGCTGCTCTCTTTGTAGTTTAGTGAAGGCTTCTAATCATCCATTTTTTTTAATTAGCAAGGAAAAGATTTTGGAGAAAGCTATAGGCTAAGTTCTGCATTGATTTAATCAACTTAATTAATTTTCTCTCTTATCTCCCTTTCCTCTTCCCCTTTCTCTTCTTTTTTCCTTCTCCTCTCCCTCTTTCTCTTCCTTCCTCTACCCCCTCTCTTTCTTTCCAGGCCTGACACATGGTCAGCAAGTGCTTTACTAATAATCTATAGTCTTAGTCCTTGTTTTCAATAAAGGTATTTATTCTCAAGTTTTCAGTATGGTTCTTGTAGTTTCTCCTATTGTCTGAGAGTTAGATGTGTGCATGAACAGAGGACATGCTTGCTTTGTATTAGTTGTTTTAGTGTCTTATATACAGCTATATGGAGAGTTTTGTTTTTACCTAATATCTGAAATGTTTCTTTTTCCTTATTTTATTGCATTTACCTCTTATTTTAGCTTACTTAATATCTGAAATGTTTCTTATTTTTTATTTGAGACTTTACTACATACATATAATACATTTTGCTCAAATCCACCCCCTTTCTCTCCCTCCGAATTTCTCCCCTTTTCCTTCACCACTCTTCCTTCCCTACTTCACATGATTTCAAACAAAACAAAAAACTCAGAGTCCACTTGGTGTGCATGAGTGTAGGACAATCTTCTGTAGCATGTAGACAATCTGCTGTACATGTAACATCTCAGGGGTTGTATCCCCGAAGAAAACTTACTCTCCTTCCCCGGAAATCATCGTTTACCAACAACTCCTCAGCAGGTGGGAGAACATATTGAGCCCCTCCCTGATCCATGCTAGGCCCTTGGTTGGTTTGATCTTGCACAGGTCTTCTGTTTGCAGTCATAGCTGCAATGAGTTCATTTGTTCTGTGACACTGTATGTCTAGAAAATAATGTTTTACTGCAAATGCCCTTTTCTTCTGGCTCTTATAGTCTTTCCATCTCCCCTCTTCCAAGATGATCCTTGAGCCTTGGGGATAGGTGGTGTGATAACAACTGTAACATTTGGAGCTGAACACTGTACAGTCTCTTATCCTCTGCATGTTTACCAGCTGTGGGTCTCTGCATTAGTTGTCCTAGACTCGAAACATTAGTTGTTCAATGAAGACTGAGAGATGCATTTGTCTGTGGCTATAAAGATAAGAACTTAGGGGATAGTTTATTGCTATGTCTATTTATCAGAACAATATAATTAGGTTCTTTGATTATGACCTAGACAGCCATGGGACTGAGCCTTAAATCCAATCATAAAGTGGTTGGTGACTCCTATAGCATCCACGCCTCTATTTCACCCATGATGGTATCTTGCCAGGCCAGTTGTTACTATAGCTTGCAGAGTTCACACCTGTTGGTTATTTTTCTTCCTAAGTAGCATGGGAAGCACATTTTAGCACCATGAAAGCTAGCTGGTAGGGATGAAGCTTTCAGCTCTGTGCCAATTTGATTTTTCCATGTCCTATTAAAGTATTTCTTTATTTACCCTCAACTGCCTGGTTTTCCTGAAGTCTCCTTTCTATAATAAGAAAAACAAATTAGCATTTTATAATAAGTTAAAAATTATTTTTCTTTTTAAATAATACACTTGTCACATTGGCCCATTTAGAAAAAGTGAATTTTTAAAATTTGTTCTGAGAGGAAGGGGTTTTATAACCTGAAAAATGTCCCTCTGCCCTTCTGTTTTAAAATATATCAAACAAACAATTGTGGCATTGGTTTGTGTGTAAATTATATAGCTATCTATAAAGTATGACTTTTAAATTTAAAAATAAAAGTAATTATTAAATGTTAAAAAGAAAATATTGATGGAAATAGAAGGCTTTTGGGTTGTGATCAACTTTTTAACTAGTATAGAAAGTAGAGGAAACCAGATTTGGAATCCCTTAGCGTCTATCTCTACTCTGTTGAACTTTTCCAGAAGTGCACATGGCTGTCTTTCTCTCTGCTGCTGTACTTGGCATATATGACCATATACACAACTGCAAACAATCCTTTTTCTTTGTTTTCGGGCGCCACCGTCATGGAGTCCATCCCCGCTCTTCTTGCTGAGATGAGGTCCTCTCTATTTCCATCTGCCCTTTTGTCTGGTGCTTCCTGAATCCCTATTTTCAGAACCTATTTGTCTTCTGTGCACCCGCCACTGTAGACACATATCCTTCCCATATCGGGCTAACACACGGTCATCGCCTATCCACATGGGATCATTCACTCCCACAGCATCCTGTCCAGACCTGCCTTCCTCTTGCTCAGTTGTCATGACACAACCCAGCTTTGCAACTCTGTCCTCTATGCCCTCTTCATATTCACCCCAAACAGCCAACCAGAGACCAAATTCTACCTTCCCAATGTCCTTGTGATTCATTCTAGCTACTAGCTATCTGTCCTCTGGATGGTAGAAATATGTCTTGACGGTCTCATTTCACTGATCCCAGCCTTTGCCCTCACATCCACCTAAGTGCACTGAAGCCAAGGTAATCTTTCTACAACACAAATTCAGCAATGCCTGTCTTCTGCTTAAAAATCCTCCAAGGCTTTCAGGCGTGCAGAGTTAAGTCTCAGCTCCCTGGCGTAGGTCGTACAACCTTAATCTGGTTTTTGCTTGTATTTCCAACTCATTTCCTGCTGGACCCTCTGCTTTCAGCTGTGGCTATGTGGCTTCAAAGAATGCAGATTTCATTTTGTTTTTATCTCATTCCCATCTCTTCAGTCCACAAGAGTTCCATTTTAGTCTAACAGATTTGCAAAAGAAAAATAACATGCGTGATCCTCTGAAATGTAACCCAGTTCTACATACGATATGCTTGGGATTTTCCCTTCTCTGCTGTCCTTGGTGCTGCCCAAAAGGTGATCCAGACACTGGAGACCTAGCAGGCCTGAAGCAGGTGGCCTGAAGCAGGTGTCCTGTCCCGGATGAGTTCCAATCCATTTGTTTTTGTGTCTGGTCTGGTTTCACACACATTCACTGGCCAGTCCATGTCTGTGGTGATCATTCCATATCAACTTGCTTACATAAATATTAGTGTTTAAGTTCATTATATTTTGCATATTAAGTCTCTATGTGTGGAATTTCTGCTGAACCCTGAGCTTTTTTTTTCCCTTCCAAGTCAGCACCCGATGGAATCTGACTTCCGCATCCAACTCACGTATTTCCTCCTCTGTGCAATCAGTCTCCCGCCCCATGTACCCTTTGCAAAGACAATCCACTCCATCTTCTGCAGCTTATGCAGTGTAGGATGCATCCCCTGACACTGCTGGCAAAGCCATATGGACGAGATGGCACGTTGGAGCTGTGTGTTTTCTTGTCTCACCCATGTCTGAAATCAACACAGGTGGTCAGAGTCCTGGTCACTGCTGTGATTTCAGACTCTAGTCATATGCTGAGTAATTGTTTACTAAATCTTTGCCAAATAAATCATCCATAGCTCCTTGTGGAAAACAGTAAAACTTATTTGCCCTGTTGTTTACTTTGTTTGTAAGGCCATTTATCAGATCACAAGGCATCAGAATATGAAACAATCATCGAAATTCTCAGGCAAGTTTGCACGGATACATGGAAGGAACTTCTGGAAAATTCCATTCGAATACAATTTGATTTTCCAAACAGATCTGTTAATGAGATCTGAGCCTGATCATTGTCTTCTTTGAGGGGAGTTCCCAAACTTGGACAAGAAATTTTCCAGGCTATAGCCAGCAGAATGTCCTCTGTGTCTGACATACTCCCTAGCAGACAAATTTGCTGGAACTCTGGTCCTGTTAATTGACTTTCCTTGATTCAGAGGGCAGCTGGCCACAGACACTGCACTATTAAAATCCTAAATGTCACCGAGTTCCTTCACTCACAAGCTTGGAGATGATGGTGGTGGTGGTGGTGGTGGTGGTGGTGGTGGTGGTGATGGTGGTGGTGAAAGGCAGTTCAAAGTCCCAGCATCAAATAGTCCTGCATAGCTCTACACCAAGAACAACCCCCTCTCTGTTATCTAAAATCCCCCTGACACATCTGCTCTTTCAGAAATCAGCTTCTAGCAGCAGACCTCAGGGGAAGAGGGGCTTATCACTACTTTTAGTGGAGGGTGAGTCCAAGTTAAGGCTGATGAGGACTCTCATTCCTACTTCTTTCTTAGCAGTAAAATTGTTTCCAGTTTCCCATGGAAGAGGCAACATCTTCTTCCTGAGTGCATAGATCCAATGTCAAGCAAACTGAGATCTGTGTTTAAATTCCAGTGTCTAGCACAGAGTAGGGTTGCTTGTTCCTTCATCCTTACCATGCATTTACAGCTACAGCAGGTAATTTCCAGGGCTCTCTGTCAGCTTCCCTTGTCTCCAAATGTTGTCATCTTGCCTTCTAAATATGTCTGTTTATGCCCACAGACCCAGCTACTCTCACCTTCTATCAGGTAAGCTTCTTTGTGTAGGTAACAGTCAATGCAGAGACTCATAATGGGTCAATGTGCTGAAAATAAGCAACTGTCCATGTTTAGCTTCAAATGGGCCATCTTCACCAACTACCCCTTTTATCAGGGCTCAGGAAATATCCTAGGAGACGAGGTAGAAGGAATGGAAGGGCCTAAGGATGGAGAAGAACACTTTGGTATGCTTTCTTCTGATTTTGATATGGCTGCTGCAATCACACACACAGTAGCTGTGGTTATCTGCACAAGATGAAGCCTGCCAACAACTTCTCTCCAGATCTCACTCCTTAATGAGAATCTCTCGGCAGCTCCTAGCTGCTAAGAAAGGGAGAATCAGTTATCTTTCACAGTATGGCGACTCGTAGGTTCCTCATGCTCCATCAGATGATGTGACACCCACGCACCTATGAACAATACTAATAAGATTTAGTGGGTTATCAAAGAAAAGAAGGAGATGTAGCAGGGAGGAGGATGGTTGGGGGTTACAGGAAGAGTTGGAGGAGTGAAGCGGGGCATGGACTTGATCATAATTCATTGTACACATGCATGACGCTCAAAGAATACAAATATTAAATCAATTAATAGCATTTCCTTGAGGTTCAGTCAAGGAGGGAACTCAAGCTTTGAACTTAACTTCAGGCTTCACAAACCATTCGAATTTATGAGAAACTTTTGACCTTTACCATCTGAGTTCTTAGAACCTGAGCCGCCCACTCCAGGCCCCCTGTGCCCCCTTTCCCTCTCTTCCATGGTTCCCTGGCCCAGTGCAGAGAGACATTCATCCCCCAGAGAGTGTGAATGTTTTGCTGAAATGACTCAGCATTTAAATGTCAAGTTAACTGAGGCAACACCTCCATAAGTAATTCATGTAAAGGACAGAGATGAGGCATCGCCACTGTCCAGGCTACCAGAGACCTTTAGTACTGTGAGGAGAGCCCACGCTATCTGAGAAAAAGAGCAGGGAGAGGGAAAACTGGCCTTCCCCAATCCCCACAGTGGCTCCCTCCGTCTCCTGATGTCAACTTTACACGAGACCACTGACCTTCCTAATGAAATTATTTTTCATTTTCCCCCTCTCGTAGGGTAAAAGGGAAATAGACCCCGAGTCTTAAGGAAATACTCGCACGCTCTTTGCATCCTGACAAACCAACTACTCTCCTTCCTGTTTTCCTGGGTGGTGGTAAAATATCACACGGGTTTCTAACGCCCAGGAAGAAGTAGATGGCAGAGATCAGCAGCTCTTCGAAAAAGACTTTCTCCATCTTTCCAGCACACTGGGACCTGACTCCATCGTGAGATGATACTTTGATTTGCTTTTTAGCATAGCAGAAGTAACAACTGAAATTTTGCAAAGCGTTAAGCAACGGTAAGAATGGAGCGCAAGCCCTTGCCTGCACGATGGGGAAAGGGTCTAACCCTTCTTTAGAAGGGTTGCAGTTTGAGAGAGAACGCTAAGACAAACTGATCCCCCAGGGCCATTTCTCGTCTAGAGAAGTGTTTTCCCCATTGTTCCTTTTCAACACAGAGTTACCCTCTTTTTTCTTTTTATAGTAACAGGGTTTCTCTGTGTAGCTTTGGAGCTTGTCCGGGCTCTCACTCTGTAGACCAGGCTGGCCTCGAACTCACAAAAGATCCGCCTGCCTCTGCCTCCTGAATGCTGGGATTAAAGGCGTGTGTCACCGCTGCCCAGCAAGTTACCCTCTTCTTAATTTTTAAAAGCTAAGTCAAATACAACACACAGACACAGATACATATACATGCATATACACACATTCACACACATGTACATACAAATATACACACATACACATATTCATGATATACACATCCATACACACATTTACATATACATGCATACACACAAATGTACACACAAATATATACCCATATTTACATTCATACACACACACATGCACACAAACAGACACACACACTACGTATTTTTCTGGTAATAGCAGTTGGTGTAGCTTAGATATGTGCTTGGTAGCACATGCTATCTATCCTACCCACAGAGAGTGGGCAACCTTCCTATAGTGAGCCTAAACCAGGAAAGTAACATACAGATGGGTCCATAATACTGGAATGCAAAGAGTCCAGGTCCCCCATGCAGTCACAGGCAGCAAGGCCTGAGCATAGAAATGAATCAGGTCTAGAAGTAGAGAGATGAATCAGGAAAGACATCTGTGACTTTGCAGAAAGCTTTTCATTCCTTCATTGTCAAGACAGAGAAAGCTCTAGTCCATGCAAACAATTATCAAGGGGTTGATCTGATAGGCAGCATCTTCCTCTGAGCTTCCAGATCATTATATACACCTTCCTATGAGATCATTGATGTCTGTGCTGCATTTTACCTGTGTCTTCTTCCGCTTGACCTAGCAACAGAATTTGACCTTGCCTTCCAGGATATCATAATCTTTTGGTTTGTGTCATCTTGTCTTGCATTCTTCTTCCTCCTATAGTAATCAGCAAACTGAGCTCTAAACCTTACAGACCCTGTGTGATCAGTATTTAAACCCCCAAGGTGCTTTATCGATGAATGCTAGGAATCAATATGTGGATATCCCTGCAAATTGATGTTTGAATTTGCAGGGATAGCCACTTGATACATATACCCTGATGCTGTGGCTATGTGGTTCCCAGATATTCACAGGGACTAGGGTTGTAGTTTGATTGCAGATAGGGTGGTGCTTGTCTGTAAACATCAGTCCATGATAAGACAAGGAGGAACAAGACAATGCATCTAAGAACATTTGGAGCAGGAATCTCTGTCAGGTACAGACAGTTGGGGTATTGTTGATATGTCCTGAGTCACTTGTGATGCAAGCTGGGTACCAGGCATGTGTCATAAGACAGTGTTGCCATGGGTGGCTGTGGTAATTACCTTTCTCTTGCTGTGATAAAACACCATGACCAAGGCAATTTGTAGAAGGAAAGATTTGTTTTGGTTCCAGAGGGTTAAAAGTCCATCACCATTGCAAGGAAGTAGCAGGCAGGATGACTAGAGCAGCCAGCTGAGAGCTCACACCTTGGACCTCAAGCAAGAAGCAGAGAGAACACATCAGAAATGGCCTGAGTCTTTAAAATCTCAAAACCGACTACCAGTGACATGCTTCTTTCAGCAAATCCTTGCCTCCTAAATCTCCCAAAATAGTGCCACCAATTGGAGACAAAGTATTATAAAGACATGAGTCTGTGGGTGACATTTTCAATGAAATCATTGCAATGTCAACATAAACAATTCAATGATACAGAAAAGAAATCCCAGAGTCAGGCTTATCAATACATGAACAAATGAGTTTTGATAAAGCCCTAACACAATCCAATAGAAAATTGGTCTCCCGGGTTAATCAAATATTTCTACCCCAAGTCCGATCTATCAAAGAATAAATTGACAAATGGTGCTTCATTGAAATGAAAACATCTATTCTTCAAAGAAAGTTAATTTAAGAGGGAAAAATATAACCCATAGAATGAAGACAATGTGCATTCAAAGCGTATATTGGATTTGAACAGCCAGTTTACTAAAAAATAAGAAGAATGCACAATAAGCACATAAAATACATTTGACATCATTGGTTACTAGAGGAACATAATTAAAAGCACCATGTCCCCCGTGCTCCTAATAGAACAGCCACAGAGGAAAAGCTGAGGGTCTGAGAAGTGCTGGGGAGGGTGTGAGGGGCCTCACTGCCACAGGGAGAACAAAACGGTCTGAGTCCCAGGGGAAGCAACTTGACCGCCATTTCATAAAATGTTAGACAACATGGAGCGTACAGGCCATCTCATCTCTTCTCCAGATTTGCCAAAGGGAAAGCCAGCGTGTGTCCAGAGAAGGACCAGTACATAGATGTTTATTGGAGCTTCCTTTGGACGAGTCAAACCTCAGGGAGAAACATCCATTTATAAAAGCCTTGCTGAACTATGTGCTGTACCCATTCAGCATGACATTCTTCCAAAATAACATAAATGAGAAAACTGTTCATAGATGTAACTATCATAGTACATGTAAAGACATGACTTTGCTAAGTACAAGAGGTCAGATAACAATAATACAGAGATGAATTTCACTATGGGATGCATTACAAAATGCAAACCAATTTATACCAATAGAAAGCAGGTTGGTGTCTGATTGTGGGAATAGGAGATGGGAGGGGAAGGGCCAGAGGACAAGCAATGTGAGCAGGCATTTGGAGATGATAGATACTTTCACTGCTTTTGTTGTGGCAAGGTTTTTGTTGATGTGAAAATTTATCCCATTGAACACTTTAAATATGTACATTTTTTAGTGTTAATTATTCTTTAATGAAGGCATAAATAGGAGATAAACAGCACAAGTCCTCATCAAGAATGCAAGAGGAGCTCAATAAAATCAGTGGCATTTAGCAGTTCCCTTATTTGAAGTTACATTTGATATGGTGGAATTCTGATGTAACCAAAATATTGAGTCAGCCTCTGGGCTTGTTCTACAGGCAGATTAACATGCATTTGGGTGACTAGCTAGCTTTCTGCTTGCCTGATTTAAATTCCGTGCTGCAGAGGTGAAGTCATCTGTATGCAGTCCATGCTCTTCATGAGCAAACAGACTGTGAGTGTCTAAGAGTAAATCTGAGCGAGCCTTCTGCTTGTGCTGTGAATGCCCTTCAGCATGACCATGGCTAGCCCACAGATGAAATGCCACATTTGCTTGTCTCTTTATGTCTAAGGGAGTTCATTTCTTTGCATCCTACATACAGGCTCATGTGTTGTTGTGGATCCTTTAAATATAGTTTTAACAGCATCAAGCAGTTCATCAGTAGGAAAATCAAAACATCCCCTTATCCCAGGGAAAGAAGAGTTGATTCTTAGAGATTATGTCAGTTTTTACCTATATGGTTTTATTTAGCCTTGAGGTTAAACTAGAGCATCAGGCTGTGTCTCTTTTAATAAAACTCTAAAGGATCTCTCACAATTAGGTGAAGTATGTCTGGGTTCGTGTGTGTGTGTGTGTGTGTGTGTGTGTGTGTGTGTGTGTGTGTGTGTGTGTATGGTGTATTAGTCGTCATTTTCCCAAGAACCAAAACAAATAAGTTATCACTGTTATAAATAGAAATATCTATCTGTCTGTTTGTGTATCAATCATCTATCTATCTATCTATCTATCTATCTATCTATCTATCTATCTATCTCTATCATCTAGCTACCATCTAGCTACCATCTGGCTATCTAGCTAGTCCTATCATATCTATCTATCTATCTATCTATCTATCTATCTATCTATCTATCTATCTATCTATC
>CABHPH010149222.1:0-16505 GCA_902168325.1 Peromyscus nudipes | reverse complement strand
ATCTATCTATCTATCTATCTATCTATCTATCTATCTATCTATCTATCATCTATTGATCGAAGGGATTTGTTATGAAGACTTGTCTCAAGCAATTATAAAGGCTGAGGTATCAGATAACTTGAGTCAGAGCCTGAAGACTGAAAGGGATTCTGTAGTTGAAGTCTTGGTCCAAGGGCAGGAGAAGAAAAAGCAGGGCAGAGAGAATGAATTCTCTCCTCAAGTTTTGCCGCATGTAGACTTTCCATTGACTGCATGGCACTCAGAGCATTGAGCAGGCATTTTACTTTAATCAGTCCCCTATTCAAAAACCATTTGCGTTTAGAAACACATTCACAGGCACATCCAGAGAAACTTAGAGTCAAGCAAGTGTCTGGACACAAGAGCCCCATCTGTGTTGACCCATACAGTTAATGATCACAATATAAGTAAGCATATGTTCCCAATTCTTACACATGTACAAATATGTGGAGAACACTAATGGTGAGAATGTTGCACTGTAATGGTTTGGATCTGCAATGTTTCCCTCATGCTCATGTGTTTGAACACTTGTCCTCCAGTCGGTGATGCTGACTTAGGGGGCTGTGGATTCTTTAAGAGGTAGGGCTTAGCTGGAGTAACTGGGATACTGGAGGAAGACAGAGTGCTAAGGTTTATAATCTGAACTCTGTGTCCTGATCTGCCAAGGTGCCACCACACACACACAGTGCCTGCCCCTCCGTGACGGACTATGTCTCTCCAGAAGGTGAGCTATACCAAATCCTTCTTCCCTTGAGTTGCCTCTTGCTGGGTAACAGGTCACAGGAGTTTTAACAGAAGCAACCGATGGAAGCACTGAACTGAGATGCATAATATCTGGCTTTGAGTTTTCAGCCTTGAGGCTTTTCTATCCATCGAATTTAGACAAGTCATTTGACTTAGTGGAGCTAAGAATTATGAATTGCACATGGCCACATGTGTTCAAATATCATTCATAGCTGGGCTGTAGAGGTCTTGGAGTATAAAGTCTGTGGCCAGACCAATGGCTTCAAATCCTGGCCTCTTGTCTTTGCAGCTGCATATTCTAGAACTATCCACCTCCTTCTCGGAATTGCAAATGCTTTATTTGCAACATTAAGGACCCACATCACAGTGTTGCTTTGAAAATTAAGTAAAGTGGTTTATGATAGTATGCAGGATTACTCAATAAAAGTTGGCAGTTATTTTTATAACACTAGGTCATTCAAGTAAAATTCCAAGAAATATTTCTCAAGTTTTATAATCAGAAAAAAATGAATTGTAAAAAAAGGAATTATTACGTTCCAGACAGGCATAAATATTTCAACAAGGACTGCCAAATCTTTGAATATTCAAATGTGTTTTGAAGTTTAAATGCACATCTTTTAAGTGACAACTCCCTCCTATTATATAATAAAGACTTCTATTTCAGAGAAAAGATTAATATGTCATACAGGCATTTAAATGAATAATTGTTAGAATAATTCAGGCAGTCTGCACTTTGTTTAAATGACTATTAATCTATCACTTCAGAGTAAACATCTAAAAATTGCATGAGTAGCTTTATTGGTGCCATGAAAACTGGAGACATGATGAGTAATAAAATTTTTAGGTCATTATAAGATATGGGATATGGAAAGTTTTCTCCAGTAGCAGATCATTGCTTTAGATCGAAAGTAAGGCTGGGGATGCTGCTCAGTGCTAGAGTAGTTATCCCCCACACACACAGAAGGAAGGAAGGAAGGAAAAATAGATGTTGCAACAGAAACAGCTCCAGTCCTGGAAGACCTGGCTTTTATTACAGAACTATTTGTATAGGTAAAGGGGGTAGTGTTACTGAAGAATTAAAGAATGGCAAGAACAGAATGTATGAAAAAAAGTAGTTACACAGACAGAGGACAGGGAGGAATCCCATGAATCTTATCATCTAGACATGACATGGCCATTTAACTAATGAACTCACAATAGCCATGGTCACTTGCTCAAGATATGAACAAGATGGGGCCTATCAATATTCTGTCATTGATGGGAAAGGGCTCATGAGGTCCCACCCTTCCCTGTGGAGCTAGTCACAGCTCATGGTTACTGAGGAAGGGGGAGTAGCCACTGGTAAGTCACCTAAACCTCAGTAAATAATGCACTGTCAAGTTCAAGCAAGTAACTCTAATTAAAGTCAGTGGATCACTCACAAACACACACACACACACACACACACACACACACACAGAGCAAGAGCGAGAGAGAGCGAGCGAGCGAGAGTGAGCGAGCGAGAGCGCGCACAAACGCAGGAAGGGGATTATTTGAGAAAAAGAAAAAGAAGAGGGCCAGGAGTACAAGGAGGATGAACTAGGCAGTGCAGGAGAGTGAGTCTGATCACAATAGGTCATGCACAAGTATGGAGTCATCAGGGGGTAGATAAAAAAAAAGACAATGGGTATTTATAACAGGGTAAAATGGGACATAATGGTGGTAGATGCAAGATCCACAGGTGGCCTAGAACAGTGGGAGATATGCTGTGTTTTCAAATCTCAGAGAAAATTTAAATGAGGGAATAACTTTGGAAGTCATTCCCAAAAAGTAAGCAAAAGGGAGAATTTTGAAAAGACATGAAAAGCAGAGCAGAGTCTTTTAAGGAGCAGATAGTGCTTTGATACACAGAGGGGCTTGGAATTTGTGGTGTTAAAATGTGGAGCCGAAGAGGCAGCCTGAGTAATAAATGGTGATGGCATTTTCATGGCTTTTTATTAATTTGGACAAATGATAAAGGCCACCTCATCTAGTTCACTGACTGTGCAGCCATCTTGGGCACTCACTGTTAGCTGAGGGGTGATTGCGTCCCCAAAGGATGTTGACAGAAGAAAGCCTGTGTGCCACAAAGTTAGTGGTTTCCTAGAGTCCTGGATGTTCTCAGGTGTATGGGGACTTTTTACAATGCTTGCTACAGTATTGTTAATGAGTCGCTTAGCAGAAAGTGTGTGAGTGGGAAAGCAATGATGGCCAGATCAGGTGGACCCTTGATCCCTGTAGATCCTGTTTGTTTGGTTCTACATTAAAATAACTTCTCATCAATGTCCAGTTCTTCAGCTATCCAGGAATTCAAAGGCCACAGAAAGATGAAGTTGTGGCCTCTGGTAGGGAAGGGGCAAGGCAAGGGAGGTATTGTAATTCCTCAGCTTGAATGTCTTTTGCTGGGCTTGCATAGTGGTGGTCTAGATAACTCTTCTGAGACAGATCTTGTCTCTCCTCAAAAAGGCATCAGAATACAGATCCAGAGGGAAGTGGCTCTGAAGAGGGGTTGTGAAGCTTCTCCAAGCATTCCTAATCATGCTGTCCCTTCTTCCTCAATGAAATCTCTGTGATATACAAGACCCCAAAGGCAATGTCAAAGCCTGACCTCACTCCATCTTCAAGGAACTACCAAGAAATGGGAGAACAAACTCCATGATTAAATAGCCACTTCTGTGGGTGTTCAAAGAGGTGCTCAAAAGTGAAGGCTGATGGAACTCAGTGGAGAAAGATAGTCATCTGAACTCTGATATTGCCAGGGCAGCTTTCCTCGAGGAGAAGCCTATGAAGACATAAGTATTAGAAGAGGCTCACATGATTTATTAATTCAAATTGATTCAAAGATTTCTCTCAAAGCCTCTGCCTACTTACATGCAGCCCTGCAGAACCATCCAGCCTCCTTCTTCCTGTCCATTGCTGCCTGTTTGCCTGAATTGATACACTTTATTTTTAGCCTTCAATTCGGTGATTCCCTCCACCAAGTCCCTTCCCCTTCAGTGGACATTTATTGACAGTGCAGTTTTATTGACACCTAGAGAGTTGAACTCAAGGGTGCTTCTAACAAATTTACAATGTAAAGAAGAATAAACACACACACACACACACACACACACACTTTCTCTCTTTCTCACACACACACACACACACATTTTTTAAAAAAAAATGATTGTCTAGTCTAAAATGGCAAATTTGGGGTCATTTTCTTCAACCTCTTCCCTTCCAGTCTTGTTAGAAAATGACCCTTCGCTGCAAATGTTCTGCAATGCAGCTGTGTTCCTCACCAGAGTTCAAACATTTATCTGGGAATTTGAGCACTGAGGCTTCCAGAATCCTGAAGACGCTGTCAAGAGGCTGCTCTCCACCTTCTCAATGAGGGGACACAGTGGAGTCTCAAGCAGGAGGTCAACATGGAGGAAGAAAGATGCTGTCAGTGGGTCTGCATATTAGAGCCCTCTGAGGTTCTTTTGGAGGTCCTTTCTGTCAAGCCAAGAAACAGACTTTTAAGCCTTGTGGTGGTGGTGCAGGCCTTTAATCTCAGCACTCGGGAAGCAGAGGCAGGCAAATCTCTGTGAGTTTGAGTCCAGCCTGGTCTACAGATTGAGTTCCAGGATAGCCAGGGCTACACAGAGAAACCCTGTCTCAGGTGGAGGAGGGGGAGTCTTTTATAAGATGGTAAGGAGAGAAAGAGTCACATGACTGTTGAGACAGAAAGCTGTGTCACGGCTTTGCCAGAACTGCTGTAAACAAGGCACACTCTCCAGGAAGCTCCAACAACAGCAATGTACTTTCTCACAGTTCTGCCACTTGCATGGCTGAGATCAAAGCGTCAATAGTGTGAGCTCCCAAAAGGGCTTTAGAGACAATCAGCTGTGGGCCTCTGTCCTAGGTGCTGAAAATTTGCTGGCAATCTTGGGCACCAAGGGACACCGCCACCGACCGCCCTGCTCTCTACCATTACCCTCTCTTGGCATTCTTCTTGTGTGCCTATGTCTTTGGATCCAAAGCTGAACTTATTATAAGCATGTAGTTGTAATGTATTGACTCCGCCTTATGACTTCATCTTCCCCAGTTAACTCTGCAAGAACTTTGTTTCTGATTACTTCAATAAGGACTTATTTCCAAATAAAGTCAAATATTCTGGTAATAGTGTTTAGGAATTCAAAACTTGCCTAGCCTTTTCTTCTCACTTTAAAACTATCCTAGAGTTCATGTTACCTGCTTTTTCTCTAGGAATCTGTATAGTGTCATAATTCCTCCACATAGCTGAGAGTTTTTCAAATGAACAGGTTGGGGACAAATAAACATTAGAGAGATTTTTATGGAAATTGAGCATAAAATGAATAGTTAAATGCTTTGAAAGTTTAATATGTTGTAAATGCTATTTGAAACCCCCAAGACGTGTGTGTGTGTATATATATGTATATACATGCATATATATGTATAAGTATATATATATAAAGAAAAAAGAAAAAAGCAGCAACCAACTTATTTTACATGAGTCCCTGCAAGGATTTGTGTATGTCTCTGGCGGGATTTAGATTTTAAAATAATTTTTCTTCTCTTGTTTTATTTTACTTTATTGTATTCTGTTTCATGTCCATCTACTGACAGAGTGATAGTCAGTGGAGATAAAAACCTATGATGGTTGTAGTTCTCGAGGTTGGGAAGAAAAGAAGTATGAACTATGTAAGGAAAGACCAAATGCCTTTTGAAATAATGTGTGTAACCACTTCCAGATCTTACTGACTCTTTGAGGAGACAGAACTTTATAAAATTCATTATGCTTTGATATTTCTGTGAGAGTCTCTGGTCTGTGAATTTATTTTGTTTTAATATCATTCTCTGAGTCAGGTTTTTTTTCTAGCTTCTCTACAGCTACCAATGTCCGCCAGTCCCCAGAAAAAGGACTGTGTTTTATTTTTTCTTTTTCTTTTTCTTTTCTTTTCTCTTTTCTTTTCTTTTCTTTTCTTTCCTTTCCTTTCCCTTTCTTTCTTTCTTTCTTTCTTTCTTTCTTTCTTTCTTTCTTTCTTTCTTTCTTTCTTTCTTTCTTTCTTTCTTTTGGTTTTTTGAGGCAGGGTTTCTCTGTGTAGCTTTGGAGCTTTTTCCTGGAACTCACTCTGTAGCCCAGGCTGGCCTTGAACTCACAGAGATCCTCCTGCCTCTGCCTCCCCGAGTGCTGGGATTAAAGGTGTGTGCTACCACCACCCGGCCAGGACTGTGTTTTCAGTGTGCTTGTTCTTGGCAAACACATTGCCAGTGATTCTAAACCTATATATGCACTTAATTCATAACTTAATAGATTTTATTTATAGGTTTCTAGATTAAGAGAATTTATAGTTAATATAAATGATGATTAATTAATACCAGGCTCAAATGTATCAACAACTTCTGTCACCTTTTTCCAGTATGGCTACAGTCTAAGGACCATTTCTATGTGTGTTTTGGGTCTTCTCCAAAGAGAGTGGGTGTATCTGGATCTCATGTACTTCTCCAACAGAAAATGTGAAATGTAGAAACATGAAGCAAGGGGGAGACCCTGGCTCTGCCACATTGCCTTTGTCCAATGAACAAATTTGGATTTGGAAAAAGAGAAAAAGGAAAGGATAAAGCTGAAAGAAGATGGAAAAGTAAAGTAGCCATAACTTCCTGAAATTTTCCATTGTGATTCAATATGGATTGCACAAATCTCATCAGAGTCAAACTGCCCAAGCCTGAGCTTGCTTTTGCCTTTGAGCTTGATGCTTCTGGCTTGTTGTGGTTATCATGGTTGATGGCTGAAGAGATTAGGTAAAGGCAAATGTATCTAGTATATACTTGTTACTACTGTCCAAACAGGGAAGAATACAACTCGATGATAAACATCATGAGATTAGCCTAAAATCAATCACATTTTCTGTTGGAGAAGTACATGAGATCCAGATACATAATTGCTTTAGTGGTTTTTCCTTTTTATCTACGCATCCACTGAATATTACTTCTGTTCACTAGGAATGAAGGTACCAAATACATTTCTACCAAAACATAAAAGACAATGTTTCTGCTGTCAAATAATTTTCAGTGCACTGGAGGAAATAAAAAGTAAGCTTGGATTTACGGTGCACTGAGCTAAATTCATATAAAGATTCTAGAGGTACACTTGGGAATAAGAACTCGGTCTATTTATAAGCATAAAAGAGGAAGTGTGGAAGCTGGGACAGGCAGGCAAGTGAAGTGCATAGGCCTAGAGAAGGCATTTTTTATTGGTTTAAATTGCTAAGTGCACCTGAAGTGTGTACTGAAAGGATTTTACAGGACAGGTTGTCTGGTTTGCATTAGCTTCTCAGTCTGTAAAAGGAGTGAGAATAAAGAAAAACCTTTGTTAAGACAATAACCCTAGTTGTTACAGTCTGAGATGAGTTGTTGTTAGTGAGTATTATATACAGAAGTAGCATGGCCATGTCTGCATATTCAAATTATCAATGTGATTGTGATATAAAAGACAATAATTAGCCATTTCATTAGTGACTGGGATATCATGTGACTAGTCAACGAAACTGATTACCTATTCATGTTTAGAATTGTTTACATAGGGAAGAAAAAGTACACTTGATGGGGATTGTGTTCCTAGCTACATAACCTTGCCTTGAGCATCATAGTGGTTTCCCCATGGTCCAGCGTACTGGAAGTTACTTAATTAGTTCCCTCATATCTTTCTTTTTCAAGATCTCTGTGTGAAAAGATCACATATGTAGCTCTCTGGCCACCACAGCCATCTCATAAAATTTCCTTTCTGTGGGAAACCGATTTAGTTTCTTCATAACCGGCTTCTTACGTCTCATGTTTCTCTCATGTTTTAGCCCTCTAATCACAATCTGTTTTCCAACTAATTAGTGTTGGGACAACTCAGCCCTGAACCTCAACTTGAAACCATTGATATCATGGGGAGAAAACACTTAATCAAATGAGTAGTGTCTATTCAATAGGGAGTTGTTCTCTGATTAAAGCTGCACACTTCTGAGTCCCCTGGTCTTCCAACAGCCTTCTGCTTGGGGCAGGCTTTGCTTTGGCAAGGTCACCATGGACATGAATGGCAAAATGATGACAGACTGTGTTTTTCTTGAAAGTTGCAATGCTCTAAAATAGTTCCCAATTGGCCATCAATCTCTATCAGGGGAATGGCTTCAGCTTAGCTTGAAGGGACAGATGGTCTTCCCATCACATTCTTCAGTCTGTAAATGGTACGGCAGTTCTAATTGTGTTTACATATTTCCTTTTGCGTTTCCTTGATTTTGAACATCTCCTAATAGAAGAGACATGTCTTCTCATCACCCTGACAGCGAGAAAGCTTCCACTGTGGTCTCTTTCAGACACAGGAATGTTCTGTAACAATTTCTTCTGAACTGAATCATTCCATCCAAGAGACTGACTCCTTAGGACTCAGGAAGTAAAATGCTCAGAAGTCTCAGGGTGTTCTTTAAAATTATAATGACACAAGGCCCTTCCCAAAGGTTGTATTAGTAAGGACTGCTAAGGAAAAGAGAATGTCCTACTTGCAAGTCCTGCAGGCAGCTCCAGGGATGCAACTCTTGGCTGGGGTGGGCTTTCACCAATGAGGCTACCTTTGAGTCGCCATGCTCTTGTGAGTAACTCTTCAGCTGGATTCCCATAAACAATCCCATTGGTTCGCCTAATTGGACTTCAGAGGATCATTCATTACCTTGGTCTCACCTCTCAGAAGTTCCCTATTTGTTGAAGTTTCCCTAGAAAAAGTCACATGACAAAGAAGTATCTTGGGAACAGGGAACCAGATCCTCACTCCTTCATGCAGGTAGAATTCAGTTGAATTGTGCAAGCACTGTATGATTTCAAGGCAGGTCTGGGACCCATTCCTTGATAAACAAACTAATCTATATTCCATAACAATTTTTGATGACCAAAAGGAAATACATATCTAAATTATTCTCTGAACACCTGTCAACAGAGGAAGCAGTTACTCAGTAAGAGCTAAATTGCATTTGTTCAGGTGAAATTAGAGTGGTTTCCTTTGGGGCTTCTATAGCTTCCCCTAAATATTTATTTTATTCTTCATGACTATTTACGAAGTTCCATGTAACCCCTTCCACTAAAAAACCAACAAATTCACCATAAAATGTTGAGTATGCCTTGCCAGGTGGCTCTAAAAGGCTTCTTATGATACTCCGAATCTAAGCTCATACAATTATTTCCTCTGGATTGAAACATTTCTTTATGGAGACACAGAAGAGTCTAGTGAAAGTCAGCCTGACTCGCCTGTCTTCTTGCCAGCTTATCTAAACAGTAAAGAATTGTTGGAGGAAGAAAGCTGTAGCAAGAATCTTAGAAGGTCTTATTAATAAAATCAAACCTGAAGCCAGGTATTGGGGTGAATGCTGGAAGATCAGAGATTTATCCTGTTTCCTTAGACTGGAAGCCTCTGAGTCCTTATCCAAATGGATCTCAGCTGAACTGCTGCTCAAAAACCTAAAAGATTAACCGACTCTAGTTCCTGGTCCTCTTGCCTTATATACTTTTCTGCTTCCTGCCATCACTTCCTGGGATTAAAGGCATGTGTCACCATGCCTGGCTGTTTCCAGTGTGGCTTTGAACTCACATATATCTGGATGGATCTCTGCCTCCAGAATGCTAGGATTAAAGGTGTGTGTGCCACCATTTTCTGGCCTCTATATCTAGTGGCTGTTCTGTTCTCTGACCCCAGATAAGTTTATTAGAGTGAACAAAATATTGGGGGACACAATATATCACCACAGAAAGCTCTTCAATGGAGATGCCTGCAAGGTGTGCAGAGAACTCCAGTGATGTGGCGTTCATGAATTGTCATTCATGCTGGCTTGGAGGTTTTAGTGAGGCACCTCCTATTGATTCATCCATGTCTCTGCAGTATCCCCTCACTTACGTTTCTGTAAGAAACTCTAATAAACTAGGTTCACCCAGTTGGACTTCCCTAAGATGTTTCTTTGATCTTGTCCTTGCTTTATCTGAGGGGGTGGGGATGAAATTTTGTTCACATCTCTCCAGGAAAAGTCACACAATGTCTACATCTGTAGCTAAAGCTCTGGACACTTTAGCGATAGCTCAGATGTTGTGATTTTTATCCTCTGCGGATTCTGCAAGGGCACTGTCCAGGAGCAGGGTGCCCTGTAACCTCTGATTCTGAAGAATGCTTGTCAAAAAAAAAAAAAAAGATTAGTTTTTTTCCATCAAACACTGCCAGACTCCTAATTCACATGTGATAATGAAGCCTAGGACTGGTCTCATCTAAAGCATGTTCAAGCATGTAAATCACATTTGCTGAAAGGTTGATAATCTGCCCCTCCAAACAGCAGCCAGTTGAGAGCCCTGTATGCACCAGACAATGGGCAAAAACATCCTTCCATGTATTATCACAAGACCAGGATGTTCAACTTGTAGAGCTGCTCCTAAATAGTTAGAATGAAAATGGCTGGTGGTAACAATGGGGGATTTGATATAGGGAAGATGTGATTCATATTCTGGCCAGAATTATCAACAACCCTCCAAGGCCTTGATTACAAATTGACTTATTCATGGCTAGGATCTTATCAGCAGCCAAATTGGGACAAGAAAAATACTTTTCAGAAGTTATTTGAATATAAGAATAAATATAAGAATTGAATATAAGAGTAATATAAGAATGAATTCAATAATTTATTATTATAAATAAAGTGTGCAGTGAAGAGTCCCTATTGTGGCTTTGTAATGGGCAATAGCTAATGTTGCTGTCATGTTACTGATATGACAAAGAAGACAAGGGATTCTGTCATCCTTTCCATCGTGCTGACTGGCCCACTGTGTCTTCAGTGTATCATATGGTTTAGATTTGAATAGCTTACCAGATGTGTGTCAGACACACTGAAGAATCTCTACGCAGCAGCGTCCATTTCTCTTCAACTTGACAAAAGCCCTGATTCCAGCTCCAGTGGACAGCTGCCTGCAGATCAGGTCGTGTCAGAATGAAATGACTGTTATCAGTTCTCTGTTTCTAAACATGCTGTCTCGAGAATGAAGAGAAGGGACAGTGGGTATTTAACAGTGTTATCTTCAGAAGTCTCCTATCCCGTTTGCACATGGACACATGCTCCTGGAGAGAAGGTGCTAGGGTGCTAGGGTCCTCAGCCAAAGGATGAAATTCAAGTTCAAGGGACAGGTGATGGTGAACCCCAATAGAGAAAAGTTGGGGGCTTATTCACTTTATTCACCCAGAGCTAATCAGAGCATATAACTAATCAATGGATTGAAAATGAATATATATGTACATAAATATATATGAATATACACTGTCTTAGCTATGTAAACTTGAGCCTATCAAATATCCTTTCTGTGCGGTGCCCCTTTTTCATGTATGTAAAATGAGATAATACAGTAGTTCCCCTTTCTATACATATCATGGGAAAACTCAGCAGCCTCAATATTGCTTTAGTATTTGTGCAAAAGGCTTTTGAGACCCACGCAGACCTGCTGACTCTCAGTCAGGGCTTTAATGAAACTCTCAGGAGATGGGCTGATGGAACTTGCCTGTAGAGCTTAGCAGATATCTCAAATCCTGAATACACAGTGGCTGGCTTTTATTGAGTTTTATATCAAAGTGTGATCAGGTGGCAACCCACCAGTCAAGCTTTCTTTGAACTTTCTAGTGTGGTACCTTAACTTAATTGCTATGTGTTTTGTTCATGTCACATGGAATTTCCATGAGGGAAAATTATTTGTGTGAATACTTTGTCAAACCCAGCCATCTTGAATAGATATTTTTATCACCTCTTCTTCTGGACTTAGTTGAATGCACACGGCACACGTGTACATGCAGCCAACAATACCAAGAACAACAGTAACAGTGCCCGGTGGGTGATCTAAAGAGCACTTAAGACGTTAGGAACGGTGCGTGCTCTGATAATTTTCTCAGTAAGGGTGAGTTTCAGTTGTTTCTTTGAATAGCATAGATGTTTTTGAGTGTTAGAGAAACACATAAATTCTGAGAGACCAAGTAATTATTTGAGTGCAACTTAAAAAAAAAAAAAGAATTAGGTTAGCATCTTCTAGGCAGCAAAAACTGATGTTTTGCAAGTACGGAAAATTCTTTGCAAAGGAAGATGTGTAGATTCACAAACTGGAGATAATGAGTGTCAAGCTTAAAATTTGAAAATAGAGTGTTTTCAGTGAGAAGCAGCATGCTGATTTGTTGTTGTTGTTATTGGATGAAGAAAGGAAAATATGGAATAAAGATCAGCTTCATTGGAAGGTCTGCATAGAAGCAAGAATAGTCTATACCCTCCCAGGTTCCCAGGGATATTGTGTAAAACAATGTCGGAGGAGGAGTGGTAGTGCTGGTATTGTCTAACAAAAGAGAGTTCATTAGAGTGATGGAAGCTACCATTGGGTTTTTATGCAAATTTTGAAGAGAAACAAACAGTTATCCAGATATTGTAGGTACTGCTGGGTTGTTTTAAAGTTTTGTTTTTTGTTTTAAGCCATTGTTACATGTCACAAGTATTAAAGTTGTGAATACTTTCCTAATTTGCAAAAACTTTCAAAGCCAATAATTTCCTGTACAAAACTACAGTGATACAAAACCGAGCAACTGAAGGGATCAATTACTTAAAATGAGTTAGGAAGAGGGAAACATCAGTACACTAATAGGCATATTCATGGTCAGCAGGCCACACTTGGTGCCTCCTGTGGAGACTCTCACCAACGTGGTACTTCAGTAAATTTCCCACTGTTCAGCTCATTGCTCGGAACCGTCATTTATAGAAAATGCTAATGAGTTTGCAAATATCCTAAGATTGTTCCCCATAGATTCTCCGGATTAAGGTCAAGACTTGGCAATGTTTTCGCTGGAGTTAAATTGACTAAGGAAAGAATTTAAAATCCTATTCATTCTCCTCAGTATCCTGTATTTCTTTGTGTGGTAATACAACTGCAAACAGTCTATGAAAATCAAGTCTCTAAAAACTTGGTATTTTTATTCTGTAAACTGATACTTTCTAGGGTGTACTTCTGTGATCAGCATGGAAACTTCTTTTTCACTTAGGAGATGGTGTGCCCGAGGGAAGCAGTTGCCTTGTCTACAGTATATGTCTGGGGTTTCATGGGAGAGCTTCTACCCATACATCCTGAGGCTGAAAATGTCCCTTCTGAGGCTGCTAATCTCTGGAGAGACAGATTAAAGTTACAAGCTCCTCAAGATGAGATGGAATAACTGAATCATAATACTATGGAACAAGCTCTCTCAGAAGAGCCTTGCTAGAGTGTAAGATGATGTGGGTAAGAAATGACATTCTTTATGCCAGAATACATTATAATTAGGAACCAATATCTCTTGCTTGAATATTTTATGTTAGTATCTGTATAGTGATTCAGAGGTATCATCTGATTTATTACTTACAAAGTATTATTAAATAGTTACTGATACCTTTCTCAGTTTTATATAGGAAGCACTGACTTTAGAGATCATATGAAACCCACTTGTATTCTGAAAACTTAACAGTGAATTTTTATCATTTTAATGTATATTTCTTTTAGTAGATTTGTATATTTGTTCCCATAAGGTGTTTGTCTGTTTTTTTTTTCCACAATGGGTGACTTCTTAGAATTCATGTGGACTGAACATTTTAAAATTTTATGACTAATGAAGCAGCTTCCCATAGACTTCTCTTGGAAGTGTCTCATTAGGAAGACAGTTTACTTTATCACCAATCAAAATTATCACCAGGAATACTGAAATCCCTTTATCTACCCCAGGTAAAGTTCAGAAGTACATGTGTATGTGTCTGTCCCTGGTGTTTTCATGAAGGGACATAGTTGAGATTCCAGAGACAAGGGCTGATTGAAAAGAAAAGTTGGTTTTTTGTTTGTTCGTTTGTTTTAATTTAAAATTATTTAGTTTGTTTTCCCTGAAAGTATAGGTTCAAAAGCAGCACCACTTTGCTATCTGCCATATCTGAGAAAACACCCGTGTTTTTTCTATAGAGTATGACAGAGCAGGTAAAAATGAAAGTTTGGGCTAAGCTGTGAACCATGCAATTGAGAAGGACAAGTATATGAGGGTGGGTCATAGGAAGGTTTTAAATTGATTGTGCTTTTGACAACCCCAGATGAATCATTTAAATTTTTTATATGATAGATTTTTGTCCTAGCAGAAAAGTCCTGTAAAATGTGAGCCGTTTTTACTCTTAGTTTATGACTAATATCATAATGAGCCTTTAGGGGAAAATAGAGAGGCAAAGGTATGTTTTCTTTAACAAATCAATAGATCTTACTGAGCTCTTACAGAACATATTTTTCATCTATTATTTACGTCTGTAATAAATAGTAAATAGGTAGAACACTGCCAATTAATTAAACTCCTTAAAAAAAAACCCAGTAAGTTTACTCATAAACTTCAAGTGAATGACTTAATGTGAGCAACAGTCAGTTTAATGCTATCAAAAGATAATAAGAAATAGAGAATAGAAAAACGTCGTGTTGCCTTCCTTTGAAAGAGTTTGATACAAGGGTAGCCTTGCTTGATTTTTCCAAACATGGCAGATCAAACAGAGAATCTGTTAGAAACCGATGTTTTTTGGAAACACTGGCATCTGAAAGCTGATTTCATTGAGGGAAGTAAAATGGTGAAGGAATTAATTAGTTCAAAAATCACTGTGGCAGAGCTTTAAATGATACCATTTACAAAAGTACAACATTAGCACAAGAAAAACTGATAAAAATGTACATTTATAAAAGCATAACCTTAACACAAGAAAAATAATGAAAAATGTGCAAGACCTCTCTAGCTTTTCTGCTTGAAATATGATCTGAGAGTAAATGATGATTCTCTTTCTTACCATTTAGTGATATGGCAAGTATAGCAGCTGAGGGTCCAGAAGTCTTCTTTGTCATTTTACATCATTATAATGTTTTGGCTTCTGCTCAGTAGATTTGCTTATTGAAATGTAAATAAGTCTGTGCATTGTTGCCATTTGGTTGGTCATATATGGTACGAGCCATGACTAAGCCATTCACAGTAGTTATTGAATTCAGTTTGGGCTATTATAACAACAGTATAATATATTGGGTGTCTTAGAAAAGCATGCATGCACTTCTCATAATTCTGGAGGTTAAACAAAGCAATTGTAGATGTGGGTCTTTGCGAGGGTCATCTTTCTGGTTTGCAGATGAGCTGCTCTTTGTGTCCCCAAAGGGAAGATAAAGATCTCTTGACTCCTTTTTGATATGGGTATTAATCTCATCATGAAAGCCATACTGTAATCATGTTCATCTCTATGGTGGAATGGAGTTTTGACACATACCTTTTGAGGGACATTGACCCTAAGTCCTATCAGTAGTCAGGAGTACATTAGCTTTCAGAGGGGGCTGGTGAAAGGACTCAGCAGGTAAAATTGATTGCCTTGCAAGCTGATGACCTGAGTTCAGGCCCTGAAAGCCACATTCAAAAGACAGATGCAGTGACAAGATAGGAGGCAGAGACAAGAGAATCTTCCAGAAGCTAGAAGGCCAACTAACCCAGAGTAATAGTATAGCAGAAACAAGAAAGACTCTGCCTCAACAAGATGCAACAATCAACTCCTGAAAGTTGTTTTTAGACTTCCAAATGTATTCCACTGCACATGTCTACCTGCACACATACACATGAAAATCATACACACACACACACACACACACACACACACACAGAGTCACATACATTTTTAAAAATATTACATTTTTAAAAGTTTAATTTTTAATGGTTTATAAAGTAAAACCAATTCTATGGCACATATACAAAGCCTAAACAACTTTACTAAGACAAATGAAGACCTGACTAAAAGCAGGGGTAAACTGTATTCAAGAGTCCAAAAAAAAAATCACTTTTTCAAGATATTAATTCTTCTCTCAAACTAAAGTCAACAAAATTCTAGATAAGGTCCTGACAGTTGGTTTTTTGTTTGCTTGTCGTATTTGGTGGGAATATGGAGGACAGCAGTAAATAAGCCAAGTCTTCAAGTCAGCTTGACTTGACTAGCCAATATAATAATGGAATTTAGGCCGGGCATTGGTGGCACACGCCTTTAATCCCAGCACTCGGGAGGCAGAGCCAGGTGGATCTCTGTGAGTTCGAGGCCAGCCTGGGCTACCAAGTAAGCTCCAGGAAAGGCGCAAAGCTACACAGAGAAACCCTGTCTCGAAAAACAAAAACAAAAAAAGAACAACAAAAAAAATAATGGAATTTAATTGGTTGTTTAGAAATAGTCCCCACTTGTGTGATCACTGGATCATGAAGAGGGTGAGGCTGCAGCGTTGTGAGGACCGTTGTATTTCACTAAACACAGCATTGCTAGGACAATTAAAGTCAAGGAAAGAGGGATACCCTTGGCTTCCTTCAAGTCACATGGAAGAGTCAACTCTGGATTTAATTATAACTCTAAATGAAGGTCTTAGATACAAACATGGGATAATATATTTACTAAATGGAAGTGAACTCACTTCCTAAATGTGGTACCAAATGTTTAAGCACAAAGGAAGACTTGGGTGGTCATCTAGATTAAAATGAAGAGATTTTATTCACCATCAGACACATGAAGAGGGTGTGTAGGCAAACTCACAAAAGGTAAGAATGTATTTAGAAATTTAGAATGCACGTATTCCATATATACATACATAATGAGTGTACATATATATGTACACATATATTTGTGTGTAGATAGATAGGCACACAC
>CABHPH010149221.1:0-47677 GCA_902168325.1 Peromyscus nudipes | reverse complement strand
ACTTGTCCTGTTAGAGCCTTAGCAGGTTGATCCTCTCACCTCCCCGGCCACTGTCTTAACTGAAGAAATGTCACACTTTCTGTGACCTCTGTTTGAGAATGTGGCATAGAGCAGAGGCCTTGTGAACTCACTTCTAGTCCACCAGGAGGCTGAGGACCCTACACTCTGAGGTGCCCCTGCAGTGGTGAACCCTAGTCTGCAGAGCAGAACCCACCTCGAGCTGAGGCTCTGGAGAGCTGTGTCTGTGTGACGATCCTGCAGGCTGCTTTCCCTGGACTGAGCACAACGCTGAGACTAGAGATGAGACATTACAAGCCAACTGCTAGAATTATCTTGGACTATCTTTAGCCCTTTCTTATGTATTATTGTCCCTTCTAGACAACCTCCGCCTCTGATTTAACACCCTTGCTTTGAGATAAAGCTCTTGGGTTTTATCGTTAAACTCAAAGAAGCTCTATTCTCTACCAAGCTGAAAGCTGAAAATGTGATAAAAGAGATTTCCCAGACTTGCTACAGCGCTTCTGCTCAGTAACCCACAAGTATATCCTGTAGGTTCATGACTTTGTCACTTTTCTTTTGTTCTTTGATCACATCAGCTCATGCAATCTCTTCCAGGGTGGAACACGTCTTTCAAGGAAACTGGAATCCAGGTCCCCAAGCTACTATCTGGCCCAGAATAAACCGGTTTATTTGTTTGTGACTTGTTTTGTTTTTATTTTTTGAGAGAAGAGAGTATTTCTCCCTAGGTTGTAGCCTAGGTTGGCCTGGAACTCACTACATAGCCTGGGCTGGCCTTATAATCATACCCTTGTCTCAGCTTCCTGGGTGCTAGAATCACACGTGTGCGATATGACACTAGGCCGGCCTGAAGCTAGTTTTCTATTTCCTGAAGGCACAGTTGTTATTTTATTCCCATAACATCCATAAGCTCAGCATATTTTTTAAGAGATGGTCTCCTACAAAGACAATACAGGAAAGAGAAAGAACTTCAGGGTTGCACTCATTACCCTTAGCCTCATAGGCTCACTGACTGTTGGTCAAGTCATGTGAGGAAAAGGTTCAGTCTTTGATTGCAAGCTTAGGAAACTCACCTCTGTCAAAGAGTAGTTTAATCAGGTGATGCCTTGGTCCCCTCAGATGGTACCTGTTACAGGGGGTCAAAAATAGAAGCCAAAACATTCATTGCCACTTCCAACAGATCAGAAATATAGGTAAACATTCCGCCCTGCACGGACCACTGTGGCAATGTGAAGCCTGTTGGGCTGAACCACTGTAATAGTGAAGGGAACAACCTCTCTGTTTCTTGAAGTTTACTAATTGATCCTGTGGGAGCCCATCGAGGCTCTCCAGTGAGACCTTACTCAGGGTCAGAGAATCTGAGCTTGCTTTACCCAGCAGGGCTACATAAGGAGATGATTTGGTCATGGGCGTGTTTACCAGGTGTTTGGAAGGGTCTATACTTGGCTGTATGGTGTGCTTTGATTTTGCAAGGGGGAGGTCTTTTGCCTCTCCCCTTAGCATATTATACAAAGCCCTTTTGAATAAACAAAGTGGCTGTTGGGTATTGACTCAGGCCCTCCCAAAGCTATCCTGTGTTTCTGTCTTTCTTCTCCTCATCTAGGTCTCTCTTTCTACTTAATATTTCCTAATTCCTCTCTCGTCCACCCAAGAACCCTTCCAAAGGTGGGAGCTGGTCCCTCACATGATCCTACTGTAATTACTGACAAAAGTTACATTAACAGAAGGGGAATGCAAATGTAGTCTGTGCAAGTGCATTGGAGGGGCATCACAGGAATACAAAGGGAGTGCTCCATGATGCAGTGAGATGTAGTTTACATGCCCTCTTCACAATAGGGAACTAGGTAGGGAGATGGGGCTTTAAGAGCATCTGGAGAAATAGTAACAGATTTTTAGGAGGATGGGATAAATGTGCTTGAAAACAAGCAGTAGGCTAGGACAAAGTAAGCCCTAGGTGATATGGTGATGTCAAAGGAAAGTGAGGGGCAGAGGCTGAAAGCACAAAGGCTGTCTTTGCCATGCAAAGAGTCTCCCCAGGAAGAGATGTCAAGAGAACCTACAGGAAATCTATCAGGCCAGGCAAGATGATGAAGATATTGAGTTTTTCAGATAATGATTAATCTTTAAGAAGATTTAGGGAACTATTGCTTTCCTTCAGCAGGAACTACCTCTGCAATTTCAGATGAAGTGTCACCCAGGGCTTCAGAGGGATGGGGTCTTAGAGAAAGGTCTACCAGAAAAATCCTGAGGCAGTTTCTTACACTGATGCCAAGCACTGCATGCTGGGTACCATTTTCAGAGATCCAACAGTGCCATGCCTGGAAACCAGCACTGTACCAGAGAAGAGCTGGCTGCTCTCATACTCATGAGAGCTCTTTCTGTACACTGTTGGGACCGGTGTGTTCAGTGCTCAAAATGATGCTCTAAAGGGGTGAAAAGTTTCCTTATGCCTACCCATATCAAAGGGTGACAGAGTACTCCAGCAGAGCCTTTTAATCATCTAAGTTTGAGCACAACAAACATCGAACATTGATGTTTAAGCATCTAATGTTGATCAAAGGTTGTGTCGAGCTTTTGCCTAAGTAGCTCAAAGTACACCATGTTAATGTCAGCCTAGGCTTAAAAAGTATATCATGAAACAATATTCAGTACTAATAAATTAAAGCACTAATCTCAATGACTGAGATTCTTATTTTTGCTCAGTTTTGCTCTTTTGAGACAAAGTCCTGCTATGTAGCTCTGGTTGACCTGGAACTCACTATACAGACCATGCTAGCCTTGAACTCATGATAGTTCTCCTGCCTCTGCCTCTCAAGTGCTGGGATTGCAGACATGAGCCACCATACCTGGCTGTAACTGTTGAATTGTGGAAAAAAAAAAAAAAACACTGAAATCTAACTTCCCTCCTTCTTGTAGACTTAGATTTTTTTTTCCCTCTTTTTGTCCCTACTGTTCAGTTTCTTCAGATTGGTCTCATTCTGATACATCTTCCCCACTTGTAAGTAGCACTTCGTGCTTTTCTGTTTGAAATCACCCAGTTGTCTCAGAGTCTTCCACTTAAAGCCAATGACTTGTACGTAAGACAAATGTGTGCTTTGTTCCGACTCATCCAGTCACCTTCACCACCCTACGCTGGCCAGTTCTTCCTACCAGGTGACTTCCAGCAGCTCACTCTGGTTTGGATCTGATGGTTTTGTTTTTAACCCACCTGGTCCCTTTTCACTGTGTTTTATCTTGCCAGATTTTGAGTCACTTCACCGAACCAAGGCCATGTGAGTTTTGACACCTGTAATGAGCACGTTCCACCTTACCTAGCAATCTTTTTTTTTCTTTTTTTTTTGTTTTTTTGTTTCGTTTTTTGTTTTTTTGTTTTTTGAGACAAGGTTTCTCTGTGTAGCTTTGGAGTCTGTCCTGGAACTCACTCTGTAGACCAGGATAGCCTCGAACTCACAGAGATCCACCTGCCTCTGCCTCCGAAGTGCTGGGATTAAAGGTGTGGGCCACGACCACCTGGCCACCTAGCAATCTTAACGTGTAATCTGTGGGTCTTCCTGGTTCTTCTCCCATGAATGCTGTTTGGAGTTCTGGAACTGCTCTATGCAGTGACTCCTTGAGGTTTCCCATCTCCTCTCTTATTGAAAACCTAAGAAAACTGCCCTCAAAATATTAGATTCAAAGAAACAATAGCTTGTTGTTGTTTGTTTTTACTCTTTTGGTACTTTTCAGGGGCCCGCCACCCAGCTCCCAAATAAATCACACACGGAGGCTTATTCTTACTTATGAATGTCCAGCCTTACTTTGGCTTAGTCTCTTGTCAGCTTTTCTTAACTTATCCCGTCTAGCCTTTGGGCTTTTCTGGTTCTCTCACTTCTGTAAATCTTACTCCTACTCCGAGGCTTGCTGTGTAGCTGGGTGGCTGGACCCTGGAGTCCTCCTCCTTCTCTGGCTCCTCCGTTTCCCTCCTCTTTCTCCGCTCCTCCCAGATTTCTCCTTCTATTTCTTCTCTCTGCTTACCAGCCCGGCCTATCCTTTCTCCTGCTTCACTATTGGCCGTTCAGTTCCTTGTTAGACCATCAAGTGTTTTAGACAGGCAAAGCATCACAGCTTCACAGAATTAAACAAATACAACATAAACAAAAGCAACACACCTTAAAATAATATTCTACAGCAATAGCTTCTTTGATAAATAAACAGACAAAATGAGGTGGGGCTGTTAGATGAAAAGAAATTAGTGGACATATCAACCAAATGCAATGTGAACACTTTCCTGATTCAAACCAATCTAATTATATGTGTGTACTGAGGAATGTATATGTGTCATTTATAAAACTAGAGAAGTTAGAAAATAGGTAGGTATTATATAATATGACTTCATATTTTAGGTGTAAAATAATACTATAGTTAAATTTTTCTTTAAATTCTTATTTCTTTAGCTGGGTGTGGTATCTATGCCTGGAATACCAGCATTTGGGAAGCAGAATTGACATGAGGCCAGCCTGGGCTACGTAGTGAGATCCTTATCTCAAAAAACACAAATCAAATAACAACAAATCAAACAGCTCACACAACTTATTGGTATTAAGATAATACAGATGAAATCATGAGATGTCTGGAAATCCAACAGGTGCTTAGAGAAGGGAGAGGAGTCCATCAGGTGCCTAGAGCAGGGAGGGGGTCCAGCAGGTGCCTAGAGCAGGGAGGGGGAGTCCAGCAGGTGCTAGAGCAGGGGGAGGAATTGAGCAGGTTTTTAGAGGAAAGAATAGAAGTACAACAGGTGCTTAGAGGGGGTGGGGAATCTCACAGGTACTTAGGGGAGGGAGGAGGAGTCCAGTGAGTGTTTACAGGGCTGGGAAAGGGGAAGGAGTCTAGTAGGTGCTTAGAGTCAGGGGAGGAATCTAGCAGGTGTTTAGAGGAGAGGAGTCTAGCAGGTGCTGTCTGGGGAGGGAGCAGGCAGGTGCTTAGGGGAGCAGTCCAGCAGGTGCTGGGGGGGGGAGAATCTAGCAGGTGTTTAGAGGAGAGGAGTCTAGCAGGTGCTGTCTGGGGAGGGAGCAGTCCAGCAGGTGCTCAGAGGAGGAGTCCAGCAGGTGCTGGAGGAGTACAGAGGCATAGACAGCTGTGTTGAGAGCTGCCAAAACTGAGAGATGGACACATAGAAGTTCAGCATGTTCTACCCTCTTTTCAACGCACTTTTGCATATTTCCATAAGTAACAATTTAAAATAAGGTCAAGGTAAAAGGTAAGTTCTTTCTCCATGGTTTCCTTGGTCTGGACTTCCACTGAGAGAGTTGGCCCAGCTTGTTCTCCCAGTCTCGCCTTCTTCATTTGGTCTTTGAAGTCCCCTCCCCTCAACTGACAGTGGCAGCTAGGACATTTCCTTTCTTTCTTGTTTTTCTGTTTTCAAGAATTCGACATTTCGCTCTCTCTCCCCTGCCAAGCCTCTGTTTCCCCTTCTAGCCGTCTTCATGCCTTTGTGTCAGCCACTGCCCTGCACAAGCCCCTTCTATGAGCAACCCCCGGGGGCCACACTGCGCTGAGACACAGATCAATGTCTCACTCCAGTAGATGGGAGTTAACATAGGCTCACAACTGGACAATGTGCAGCTGGTGAGAGACAGCCTAGGAACACTCAGTCCTAAATGGGAGCCTCTCCCCTCAAGGCTCAAGGATCTATGCAGAAGAGGAGGCAGAAAAAACGAAGAGACAGGAGTGGGGATGGCTCTGGGAAAACAGTGTCTTCAAGAGACAACAGGATCGATAAACATATGAACTCACAGAGACTGAGCAGCGTACATAAGACCTGTACGGGTTCAATGGTCATGGTCATGTTCCCCAACCTACATTTTAGAAGTATTGAAAATCTGAAACTCCCATTTCCTTCCAGTATGTTAACTAAGGAAGGAACCACTCACAAGATAGACAGGCAAGTGCATTCCCAGATTAGCGGAGACGGCAGCTTTGGCTTGAAGTTTTCTGCGATCTGGAATTTGCACATTCACACTGAGGGTGCATCCAAGCCTGTGTCTAAGACTCTGAGTTTACTTAGGCACCTGGCTGCAAGCACAAGCCCTGTGCTGTGTATTGTCTCTAGGGTGGACATTGTCTGTGGAAAGATGTTACCCAGGTAAGCCCCTTACCTAGTGACATGGAGGCTAGCCTGTTCCTACCTGAGAAGTCAGGAAATCAGGAGGAGGGGGGGGGAGAGAGAGAGAGAGAAGAGACAGAGCGAGATAGAGACAGAGACAGAGAGAGAGTGAGAACTTTCTTTTGTTATGAAATACAGTTTTCTGGCATAGAACACGGTTCAAGGGTGCTGGGACCATGTTCTGTCCATAGGAGATGGAACAGGGCCACAGGGCTACAAGCTGCCTTGTGAGGACTATGTCCAGAGGGTAGAATAAGTGAATGTGTTCTCACTGGGCCAAACCAGGACCCTCATGAAGACAAGGATCTATGGGATCTCCTGAATTTGAAGTTTTAAAGCTGAAGAGTGTGAGTTGAGGAGGCTGACTTCAAGTGATTGTCTCCTTAACCATTCTGAGTTTCAGATGCTTGCCCTACAAAACATCACAGAAAACTTTGCTTTTAATATGGATACAATGACAAATACAATCATTTTGTGAATTAGCAACATTTTTTTTTCTGAACCATGTAATTGTTATCCTTGGAAATGCAATCTTGTATTTAAACATCCCCACAGTATGAACACACAGCAAGAGCTTTCTATTGCTTCTCAAATACCATAGATCTCAGAGGAAGGTCCCTGGACGGGTGGTGTCAGCATCACCTTCAGAACTGCAGAGTCCAGAGGACACCCAGCCTGAGAGCAGAGAGGACCCTGACCCCTTTACCAAGGTTGCTCCACCCACCTCTTCCCAATCAGGGTTCAAACTCAGCTCTGCTCCTTCGGAGCTTAGCCACCCTCGGCCTGAGACTAAAGCTACCCACTATTCCTCTTTGCAAGACATGCCTCTTTATTGTCAATGACCCTCTCCGGGTATGGAACACCTTCAGAACTCCCAAACATTGAGCCTCTCTGCTCCATTGCTCTCCTGCATAGTGAATGCTATCTATCGAGGAGCAGTCTCCCAGCCCAGAGAGTGATGAGCCTGCTCAGTGATGGACAAGCCTCTATTGGCACACCAGGGGAGCCTAGATGGCATTGGGTGCTCAGGAAAATGCACTTGAGGATGGGCTGCCATGTCCTGCCTCCAATTCAGAGGAGGCTCCTTGCTCATTGTCCTCCAGCTCTCCCCTCTCCACCCAGTTTCTCCCTCCCCCTCTCCTGTCAAGGAGAGCAGAGCAGAGAAGTCTCATCATGAAAACAAGGGGCAGACTCTCAAGGCACTCACCCCCTACAAGTACCACACGGTCACCTGCTACCATCACCACATCTTCACTTTCTTGCCCGTCTCCACTCCTATCTAGTATCTTCCTGTTCTCAAATTGGACACGGTCTTTATTATTTATTGTTTGTATATGTGTGAATATAGATGTGTGAACACCACTGTGCACCTGTGGAGGTCAGAGGACAACTCTTTGGAGTAGGCTTTATGTGATACTTTGTGTTCTGACAAATAAAGCTTACTTGGAGATCAGAGGGCAGAATTAGCCACTAGTTAACCATAGAAGCCAGGCAGTAGTGGCTCACACCTTTGATCCCACCACTTGGGAGGATCATGACTTTGATTCCAGCACTTGGGAGGATCATGACTTTGTTTCCAGCATGCGGGAGGCTCATGCCCCTAGTCCCAGAATTAGGGAGGTGGAGACACGGTCGCCCCACACCCCGCCCCACATTCAGTCTGAGGATTCGTAGAGGTAAGGGTCCCTAAGTTGGCTGCTGCTCTGCTCCTCTGATTTTTCAGCTTTCACCCTAATGTCTGACTCTGGATTTTTATTGTTAAAACTAATTAGGTTCGCGCTTCAAGTAGGTTTCCTCCTGATGCCTTAACTCTTTAGAGTCAGGACCCTCCTGCCACTGTATGAGATACAGGGATTACACTCAGTTTATCGGGCCAGTATGAAAAGGCCTTTAATTATTGAGCCATCTCACTGGTCCAGGACAAGATTTCCACTGCAGGGCTGTTCAGTCCGCGTTCACGACCTGAGCTGTGTCAACTTAAGATCGCAGAGTGGCTGTGGCAGCTCCAGTCATCACACTCATGAGGAAAGAAAATGACACAAAAATATTGTTTTGTTTTGTTTTTTTCCTTTGCAACAGTAGAAGCTCCCTGAGAAGAACTCCAGCTACCTGAGTATTCTATTCCATGGGCCTGACTGAGTGCCTAGGGAAAGATGTCTAGACTGTCACAGAGAGGACAATGTACAGGGGCCGATATGAAACCCTTTGCTGAGACTCAAAACCAGTGTGGAATGCGTCTGGTTCATGCACATGAAGGTGCACTTCTGGAGGGACTGCAGGGCCCTTACTCTGAGTTCTAGGGCTGGGTGGCATGCAGACAGTGTGGATCTGAGTAAGTGTTGGGTTGGTGGTGTGCCTGTTTGCTTTCTATTGCTGTGATAAGCACCATGAGCTAAAGAAACTAGGTGAAAAAAAGAAAGATTTGGCTTATAGACCCCATCTGGTCTATCACTGAAGGAAGCCAAGGCAGGAACTCAAGCAGGGTAGGCACCTGGAGGCAGGAACTGAAGCAGAGACCATGGAGGAGTGCTGTTGCCTGGCTTGTGCAGTCTGCTTTCTTAAATAGCCCAGGCCCACCTGTTATGGAATATTAGTTGAAGATGAGTTGTAATATTCGTTTATGCTGTGGAATATTTGTTTAATGATGCAAAGATGTATTGTATTCTTTTATGTTGCATTTGTTTAACCCTATGAAGCTGTGGTATTTTGCTTGCCCAAAACACCTGATGGTCTAATAAAGAGCTGAATGGCTAATAGTTGGCAAGAGAACAGATAGGCAGGGTTGACAGGTGGAGAGAATAAATAGAAGAAAAAGGGAGAGTGAGAAAAGGATAAGGAGGAGAGAAGGATGCAAGGAGCCAGTCACCCAGCAACACAAGACACAGAATAAGAAGGAAAAAAAAAGATATACAGAAATAGCAAAAGATAAAAGCCCAGAGGCAAAAGGTAGATGGGATAACTTAAGAAAAGCTGGCTAGAAATAAGGCAAGCTAAGACTGGGAATTTATAAGTAGGAATATGTTTCCGTGTATTTATTTGGGAGCTGGGTGGTGAGCCCCCAAAGAGCAAAGATTAAAACAAACAAATAAATAAACAAACAAACAACTATACCCACCTGCCCAAGGGTGGCACTACCCACAGTGGGCTGAGCCCTCCCATATCAATCATAAATCAAGAAAATGCCCCCCCCCAGACTTGCCTACATGTAGATGGAATTTTCTCCCGTCCTGACTTGTCCAGCAGTCCAGACGAATCTGTCCCACCCAAAGTCCCACAGCCACTTATAAAATAATTACTCAGAGGCTTATATCAATTACAAACTGTGTGGCCTATGGCTTCAGCTTCTTGCTAGCTAGCTCTTTCATCTTAAATTAACCCATTTCTATAAATCTATATGTTGTCACATGGCTGCTGACATCTTGTTGCTCCGTGGGTGGTGGCTGGTGTCTCTCTCCCGACTTCACCCTTCTTCATCTTGTCTTCAGTTTAATGTCCCGCCTAACCTTATCCTGCCCTGCCATAGGCCAATGCAGTTTTATTTATTATCCAATAGGAGCCGCACATATTCACAGCATACAGAAAAACATCCCACAGCACCTACATGTCAATCTGATAGAGGCATTTTCCCAGCTGATGTTCCTCCCTCTTCCCAGATGACAGTAGCTTGTGTCAAACTGACAAAAATTAACCAGCATGGATGGTCTCCTGTCTGCACCTTTAGTAATGTGAGGCAGCAATAACCCACACTGACAGCCCCCGGTGTTGGTCTCAGAAGCCATGACCACAAACATTCACCAAACCACATGAAATTGCAGAGACCACTCAATCAGCTTGGACAGTGCCCCCCCCAACAAGTGTATTCATATTTTCTGTAATAATATGAATCTCTACCATGGGGCCTTGTCACAGGCTGGGGCCAAACAGAAAAGTAAAATTCCTCCCCATGGGGATAGCAAAAAAAAAAAAAAATCATTTGGAGAGAAAGAGAGAGAGATTGGTTGATTCTTATATCTCAGATGCCCTGCACCAGAAGCTTTGGTGGTGAGGTAAAGTGTAAGAATTCCTTGGGAAGATTCTGACGCTAGTGGAAGATTGGCAAGCACTGCCCGAAGAGATAGTGCGATAGAAGGATGCATTGATAGCAATTTGTGCCATAAAGTAAATGGAGCCTGAATACCAAAAAGTACTAACAGTTTATTCAAAAATAAGCCCTGTTAAGAGATAAACCTAGCTGCAGTTAACCTTCAGAGAATCCCTTTGATCTGTCAGGAGTTTACGTGCTGGGCAGTGCCAAAGCATAAGCAGTGTAGGCTCTGCCAAGAGGCATGAGGGAGGCTCTGCTGAGAGATGTGAGGTGGAAACCTTTAGAAGGTGTTTGCAGAAGCCAAGCAGAAAGTACTTGATTGTTTAAGCTGTAAAGTTCCAAGAGGTCAGTTGGCAGTTTCTGCTTGGGCAGGCTCAAATTAAATTATGTTGTGTACACAGAGTCGGCTTCAGTTTGCTTGTGTAGGAACCCCAGACACTGGAGTTGTCTCAGCCTGATGACTTCCTCGTTAGAAAGGGAAGGGACAAAGAAATGACACACGCAAACCATAGCCAGCTGTGTGAGGCCTCAAGACATCGATTACTAGCTCCGTACATTCAAATGGAGTTCCTTCAAAGGAGTTTGGGTGTACAGTGCCACAGCTCATCCTTCTTTCCATCCCTCCCTCCTCCATCTCCTCTGCTTCCCCTCCTCCATCTTCTCCCTCCTCCATCTCCTCCCTCCTTCTCTTCCTTCCCTCCCTTCCATTCCCATGCACAAACACAGTAAATACCTGGCTTCCTCTCAGATGTTACACACCTTCTTTCCCAGAAGTTCTGCATCGCTTGGTCCCTGAAGCATCTCACCTGGTTGGTATTTTCTCCCCTTCTCATTTATACCTTTCCCTCTAAAGCCCATCATTGCTTTGGAGTATGTTTCACTGTGGTTCTGCCCACAGAAAAAATTCAAAGTTTAACGCAATTGACATGGAGATAATTAATCACTCCAGCCATCTGGAACAGCAAATAGCGCACTCTCCTTTCTCTGCCCCATTTCTCTTGAAGGGAAAATCTCCCTCCCTTCCTTCCTTCTGAATGCAATTCTAGATCCACCTGTAATGAGTATTTCTCCTTCCCATCAGGCCCCAAATAATGACATGGAGACTTCTTATTAATTACGAAAGCTCGGCCTATAGCTTAGGCTTGTTTCTAACTAGTTCTTATAACTTAAATTAACCCATTTATATTAATCTACATTTTGCCATGTGGCTTGTGCCTGTTAATTCTCCTGCACATTCTGCTCACTCTGTGTCTCCTGGCATCTTCACCTTTCTTCTTCCCAGAGTCCTCTCTGTCCCCAGAAGTCCTGCCTATAACCCCTGCCTAGCTATTGGCCATTCAGCTCTTTGTTACACCAATCACAGCAGCACATCTTCACACAGTGTACGAATATCCCACAAAATTCACCACCCCAGCACTGAGTGGAGTCTTTGTGATTCTGCAGTTGCCCCTCTCAAGACATGGCTTCCTGCTTTTGCTCATTTCTCTCCTCTTGTTTTCCCTTTCTTCTTGGTTTCTTGTCCTCTTCCACAGAGAGCCCTTGTTCCCTAGTGTATCCTCTTTGTATTTTTTCTCAGTCCATCTGTCGTGGAGAGAAGCTAGGCTCCCTGTGGGGTCACTGAAAGGCAGATGCACGTATTAGCAGAGACTTTGAACTTTGAAAATCCAATCTTTTGTAAGAATTCTGAGTAGTCAGAGTATTTAGAAGGCAATTGTAGACCTGTTGTAGTTGTGCCCCACAATCTGTTCTTACCAGCATAAACCTACTGCAAAAGGAACCAGAAAATGGTCACATACACTGTTACGTTTCCAAGCCTCGGAGACTGAAACATCTAACAAAATTCTAGTCCTCTCAAGGAGTGCCCTGTTCCCAGTAACAAGTTTCAATGGGAGATTCCAAATTCTACCTGCTTTCTGGAAGGCACACTTCTGGTCAGCCATCTGCCTCCAAGGCAGATAGCATTTCTTCAACAAACTCTATCATTTTCTCCTGATATTAGATTTCTGCTCAGAGATACCCTTCTGCTTGCTACAGAACAGCCTCCTCATTCTGCAGACTCATCCAGTTGTGCCACCTGTACAAGGGCAAGTGACCATCACTGCCCTTGATGAACCAATTCTCCCCTCTCTCCTCTCCAGGATCTATCTCTAGTGTTTTACAAATGTACCAAAGACGGGTTCTGCCAGACTCTAGCAAGCCAAGAAGAAATGCCTAAACAATGGTTTAAATCCAACAGGTTTGGTTGGAACAGTGCCATCCTGAGAGTTAAACCACCTTTGCTGCCACCTAGAGCAGGCTGGGCAGCAGCTTGTGTGGCGGGTGTCCAGTGTGCCCTTGCTTGCCTGTGCGATTGCTTTATGGCCCTTTTGGGCAATGGCATGGCTATCCATCTCTTTTAATCCCACTCAGGAAAAGACTCATCATTGTGCCCATTACACTCGAGGTGAATGTGGAGAGGAAGTGATTTCTCCAAGTTCTCATGACAAGGAGGTGGCAGCATGGGGACAGGAGGCTCTCACCCCGAGTTCTCTCGATTTGGAAACAAAGACAGCAAGGAGACGTGCTTCACTAGGGCCTCTTTGTGTTTCCATTTTTCCCTTTTGAACTCATATCACGTAGATCTTACTAATGCAGTTTTGATAAAAGGCTTTGAAATGCATGAATTTGTTCTTGAAAACAGAATCATTAATTAAAGGCCACACTTCTGTTTCATCAAACAGAACATTATTAAATTTCCAAAATGTTGTCTTGGGTGGAAGGCAGAGGGATATTCTGAGCTCTGCACTTCTGAATGTATATTTCTCTTAATCAAAAACAACTCTTTGCCCGCCACTTTTTGTCTCCGCCTTTGAAGACAGGGTATCACCCCATGGTCCTCTTTCTGCAGCCTCTCATAGTGCTGGAACTACAGGTGTGAGAGCTAATTCTGAAGTTCGTTGTTTGTTTGTTCATTTAAAAGTAAGAACAAACTGCTTTCTCTTCTGACAAGAAGCTATTTTTCTTCATTATCTACTTTTAAAAAAATATGTAATATCAAAAGAGCAACGCTTCATTTCTCATCACTTCATATATCCTGAAAGTAGTAAATATGACATCACTTCCAGCATGGTAGTATTGGGCAGAGTTGTCTGCACATTAAGAAGCCATTTTTTTCTTTCTTTGTCATCTTTTACTGTCATTATATATAATGGTGGGCTTCATCATAACATTTCATACATGTATATGAACTTTATTTTAATACATATATGAGATAAATTTTCTTTTTAAATATAGTGCTTCCTTGAGCTGTGTCAGATCAGACAGACATGAGAAAGCCAATTACAAGGGCATGCTAAGTTCTTGGAGTTTATATCTGAGTCTGCCACAGGCCCATGGTGTTTCTGAGTGAGTCTGAAAAATCTTGCTTTCTGTGGGGGAGCAGGAGGAGGAATGAGGGGGGAATCTGTGGTTAGTATGTGGAAATGAATAAAAAATTTCTTAATAAAAAAAACAAAAAAAATCTTACTTTCAGTTCTTCCATTGTTAGATGAGATTTACCATCTGCCGCAGAGATCCCAAGGACTAAGTATCAAATGATGGCCAAGTGCTTTGATAGCACTAACTGGTTATTAATGATTTAGAGATGCAGCAGCCTTCATCTGCTGCAGGAAGCAGTGAGTGGCACATCCCATTTCAACATCCAGCATGCCTCTGAAACATCCCCTACCCTGAGTTTCTCAGAAAACCATCTGATTTCTTTAAAATGAGACTTTAAAATTAGTTCTCATTTTATAGTGCTCAATGTACTTTCACAGCAGTTGTCTTGTTGTGTTCCTAAGAAAAAACCCTGGGTGGTATAAATAATATGCAGCCAGCCCTCCCAGTGTGTGGGCTGTGTGGCTGTGGATTCAAGCACCCTCAGATTGAAATGTTCTGTTTTTAGAAAAGCATCTGCACTGAGCGTGTATAGGCTCTTTTCTTTGTCATTGTGCTCTAAGAACTCAGCCTAACTACTAACAGACATTTATATTATGTTAGCTATTGTAAATGGTCCAGAGATGATTTGCTTATGGGAATATAAGCAAATTTATGTCATGTCATCTTATGACCCAGCCTAACAGAAGATACTTGAGCACACAAAGATGTTGCTGTCTATGGAGCTGGGCAGGACCGGATTTTAGAACCAACTCCAGGAGATACCAAGGCACAACTTTATTTTCTGGAAATGTGGCTACAAGGAATAGAATGCCCTACAAACACTTATTTGTTTATATAAACAAGTGTTTATTGATATTATTCTCATGTAAGGAGAATAATTGGGGTAAGGCACCAAGGGAAGATGCAGACTCCATAGTGATATCCAAGGTTGTAGTAGGACAGGCCCATAGGGTTGAGGAAATTGGCTCAGACCAGTTGCCAAGGCATGCACATAATGTACTCCTTAAGAGCCAACCTGGAGTCTGCCTGAGGGCCTAGCAAAAGGAGCTCTCAGAGTTCCTGGTCACTGTCAGAGATCCTGGTCACTGTCAGAGAGAGTTTCTAGTTGCTGTCAGAGTTCCTGATCTTGCCAAGTCTGCCTGAGGACCTAGCAACAGTTGCTGTCAGAGTTCCTGATCAATGTCAGAGTTCCAGATCAATGTTAGAGTTCCTGACCATGCCCAGCCAATGAGGGATGACCACCACACAGACTTGGTGCTGAGAGGAGGGTATATAAGGCCTTCCCTGTTATTAAATAAATGAGTTTGTTATTTGTCTTCAATGGACTCCTGGTGTCTGTGCCGTTGACACTGCACCTTCTCACCCCCTCCCTCGAGGGAGCTGTTAGGATCCAAGCAACACAAGATCACTCTTTGTTTGTAATCTTTGATAAATTGGCTTGTTGCTTCCTGACCACAAAATACTGCAGCTCCTCGTGACATACTTATTTTGAAGGTATGAAATCCAAAAGAAGGGAGTAATTATATCTATTCCTTTTTGTTTGTTTGTTTTGTTTTGTTTTGTTTCTTAACAGATTTTACCTCATGCACAGTTCTTTTAGCCCTGGATCACATGATCACTGATAAGGCAAGAAAATTAGAAAGTGTATTAGTGACTTTTCTATTGCTGTGCTAAAACGCCATGACCAAAGCAACTTAGAAGAAAGAGTTGATTTGGATCTCCAGTTTCAGAGGGCTCGAGTCCAGGATGGCAGATGGGAGCCAGCAGGTGGCAGGCATGGTGACTGGAGAAGCAAGCAAGTTCTGAACTTTAAATTCCAATCAGAAAGTGAGCTAGAAATGGTAAGAGTCTTCAAACTCTCAAATCCCACCTCTACTGTCCTACTTCTTCCAACAAGGCCATACTCCTAAACCTCTCAAACAGTACCGTCAGTTAGGGGCCAAGTGTTTAAATGCTTGAGACTATGGGGGACATCTCATTCAAACTACCACAGAAAGCAATATATGTTTTTTGTTGTTGTTGTTTTGTTTCTTCCCTAGTGTGTCCTGGCCTGAGCAGAGGGAAGCAGTGAGGAAAAGGGACCAAGGTCAATGGATAGTCTCAGAGATGCCCCATGTGCCCTGATGAAGGAAATCCTTTTAACAAATGATAGCTGTTCAAAAGCCAGTTTCTCAGTGCTGCAGAAATATCTGAATACAGTATTTTAAGGTGGCTGAAGGCCACCCCAGATGGTCCCACTACGCAGAGCACAGCCCATTTCATGAGACTGCAGGACGTGAGCTTTCTCCCTAGTAGACACAACAGTCCCACCTTGCTAGCGTTTCTCAGGAATTGTCTTTAACCTGTTTTCAAAAACCTCTGACTGCCTTTTCCTTTCCTTGTTGTGCATATTATCAAGATGAGCACAGTAAGGTCACTAGGAATGTGTTAGAAGAATAAGTCACTTAGCAAAGGACTGCTGTGGGGAAGACAGATGTGTGGTTCATGCTGGAATCAGTCAGGGTTTCTGCAAGGAAAAGAGCTGGAAGCGAGCAATGCAGAGAAGGAGGTACTTATGTAATGGGAGGGGAGGGGCAGCTGGGTCAGGGGAAGGCACTGCCTGTGTTGCATGCCATGGGCCAGGAGCTCCAGCCACCACCTCGCCAGCTGCCTCTCACACTGAGAAAACACTGAACATCTCCAGAAAACCTCCTTAGGCTCCTATAGAAAGACTGCATAGCAAAACCAAGCCCTGGAATACACACATCTTCTTAAAGCAGTGCTTCTCAACCTTCTTAATGCTGAGACCCTTTAATATAGTTCCTCATGTTGTGGTGACCCCCCAACCATAAAATTATTTTCATTGCTACTTCATAACTGGAATTTTGCTACTGTTATGAATTGTAATGTAAATATCTGTGTTTTCTGGTAGTCTTAAGAGATCCTCATGAAAGAGTCATTTGACCTCCAGGTTGAGAACCACTGCCTTAAAGACTAAATACAACACTTGGAGAGCCCAATTTGTATGGTATTTGGGAGTTTGGAAAGGCCAAGTTTTACCTCCCATTTCTTGCAAAATTCTTGTTGCTAGAGATGTTACAGCCTCCACTGGACCCCAGACTACTAGTCCAAAGCTGTCAAATGTGGGCAGAGGCAAGAACCAGTGCTTACAGCAAAAGGAGTCTCCCTCAGAGATGGACTTACTCACAAGGTATAGTCAAAAGATTTCCTGTGTCCCACCCAGCCTGTGGGTGGGACATATCTCTCTCACCCACAGTCCTGTAGCCACTTATAAAATAATCACTCAGAAGCTTAATATTAATTATAAGCTATATGGCCTATGGCTAAGAATTCTTGCTAGCTAGATCTTTCAACTTAAATTAATCCATTTCTATTCATCTATATGTTGCTGCATGGCTGTGGTATTCCTGGTCTGCTGGCATATTGCTCCTTAGATGGCAGTTTGGCGTCTCCCCTTACTCTCCTTTCTCCTTTCACTATCTCTCTTGGATTTTCCCACCTGGCTCCACCCTGCCCTGCCATAGGCCAACACAGCTTTATTTATCAACCAATCAGAGCAACACATATTCACAGCATACAGAAAGACATCCCACAGCACTTCCCCTTTTCTGTCTAATCAAAAAGGAAGGTTTTAACTTTAACATAGTAAAATTACATATAACAAATCAGTTATCAAGCAAAAATTACAGTTACAATATCTAATCTATTGTATTTGGCAAAATTAGAAAATATTCTACCATCTATCCTATATTTGTGAGTCTAGTTTCATATCTAATTTATCTTTTATCATAACCAAGGAAAATTATAATTATAACTATCTAGTCTTCAACTACATCAAAGACCCCAGAAGGATAGAATATAACCTAAGTGAACAGGAAGAGCACTGTAAGCAACTTCCAAAAATCTAGAATGACAGAGACAGTTGGCTGCCTGGATAGTTACCCAAAGTTCCTCTGCAACATTGGGCATCCATCTTCAGCCTATAGGGCTAGAGTTTCTTGGTTGCTTCTCCCTGTGTCCTTCATAGTGTCTGTCAGTCTCCTCTGTGAAGCAAACACCTGAAGGACCATCTCCCCTTGTTTTGGCAAAATTTACTGTTCATTTTTCCATGGGTCCTGCATGTCCAGTCTATATAATATTCTGTCAAGCAGTCCAGGCAAGAGCATTTTCTTGTCCAAATGGCTAACTTTTGCCATAGGGAAAGCAAACTCCATATGGAATTTTCTTTGATGTCTATCATCTTCTTTGAAGTAAATAAGTGCTGCCAGGAGCAGATGTGTTTCACTGTCCAGAAAGTCTAAATTTTAAAAAACATTTTAAATGCCATATTCTGTACGTCTTTGAAGTGTTTGAAGATTATCTACCTAATTGAAATATACTTTTATATACCTAAAAAACTTAACTAACATGACTATAAGTTTGAAGTTTCATTATCCTAGATGGCTATTAATCTGTATTTAATTGTATATTACAATTTTAAATGAGCTACATAAACATAATACCTTAAACAAGAGTAGAAATATAATATAGTATAACAAAATTAACTTTAAATTTGTAATAAACTAAAATTTATAGCAATGTAAAATATTTTAAACAAGTTGTTGCTCAGCAATGTAAGATATTTTAAACAAGTTGTTACTCTTTAAAAGTAGATTCAATAATCTACCCTTTCATCCTATCATAGCTATAATATCCCTTTTTTTTCTTTAGGAATGGATTGTATTTATAATCAACCCCCTTTAAATAAAAATAGACATTTATAAACAATATTTTGGGAATTTTGGGCATAGCTTCTCCTAATACTTCCTGCTGATTAGGGGTGCTGGTAATCTTATGGGAATCCTGAGAAAATTAAGAATCATAGTTAAGTCTCAGCTGTAGTAGGCTATGAGGATGGGTCATCTCAGCCAGTTGCTTTGAAGCTGATTTTGGGTGTTGGATCATCTGGGCCATGATGTCATCAAAGACCTTTCAGGGGGTCTTGGTTGATCAAACCAATTTAGCCTGGTTCTCGTCTTCTGTGGAAACAAAAGCAAAACCTCTTTTCCAGAGCAATATCCTTGGACACATTTTGAAGTTAAGACACCTTTAAAATATACATATTGGTTTGACTTAGTAGCCTTTACAATCAAATGTCTTTCTGCAGTTAAAAATCCCCAAGACGATAGAATCCAGATTCTCTGTGTAATTTCCATCTTTACATGGCTTATTTTTTATATTACTTTTACTGTCTCTTTAAAGACTTTATTTTTAAAAACTATTTCTTTATATGACTGTCTATCTTCCTTTTCATCTCTCTTCCAAGCCTACATACATTTTTATACACATTGTAAACCATTTAGAGGTTTACTCCACCTGAATCTGTCTTTTGTGTATCTATAATACTTCTCTGACCAGCAGAGATATTAAATTGTTAATTAAACTCATGGCTAGGACAAAAAGCAGCAGCCTTGGCTACTGACTCCACCCACCTCAGCTTCCCAACATGGTGGAGGTACCTAGGAGAGTCACACTTACCACACCAACTCTGGGGTCCATGCTGCCACCAGGTAGTGTGCAGCTGGCCCACAAACCTTTTTTGTCTGTATAAGTAAAAGCTAAATCCACCAAGCTGCATGCTGCACAGCTTGGAGACAACTTGGTGTACCAAGGCAGGAATCTGCCATGCTGTGCTCAAACCTGAATGCTGCAATATCTCTGTACTGTGGCCCGCACGAGAGGCATAAGTAGGAAGCTGTTTTTGGCTTTGCTGTTGTGTGTTTAGAAGCCCTTTTTAAACTCTTTTAGGCCTTACGGAAATTTGAAGGCCCCAAGTTGGTATATCAAATGTAGCTAGAAGTTTTCCTATGTCCCACTCAGCCAGCAGTTGGGACAAATCTCTCTTACCCACAGTTCCACAGCCGCTTATAAAATAATCACTCGGAGGCTTAATATTAATTACAAACTATATGGCCTATGGCTAAGAATTCTCGCTAGCTAGCTCTTTCATCTTAAATCAACTCATTTCTACTAATCTATATGTTGCCACATGGCTGTGGCATTACCAGTCTGCTGGCATGTTGCTCTTTGGGTGGCAGACTGGCGTCTCCCCTTACTGTCCTTTCTCCTTTCACTATCTCTCTTGGATTTTCCTGCCTGGCCCACCCTGCCCTGCCATAGGCCAATGCAGCTTTATTTATCAATCAATCAGAGCAACACATATTCACAGCATACAGAAAGACATCCCACAGCAACATGGACTTCATTTGTGCTTTAAATTCTACTGACAAAGACTTAATTTAGGATAAATCACACATGGTGGCAGATCTGGTGCCTGGAATATAAAAATAACAGTCTTTGTTCACTGGGGACTTAGTTTGTGCTAGACTCTGCTGTTAGTGCTTCACATATATCTCTTTGCATCTCACAGCCACCCTAAGTGGCAGGAAGTGTTCCTAGAGCCAGCATTGAGCTGAGGAAGTTGAGGTTCAGAAAGATTAGTTGCTCAACATAGTAAAGGCACCAGTGGCATCACATCATGGTTCCTGAGTTCAGGTTCCTCACAGCTAGGTCTCAGGGCTGGGCCCTCACCAGTTGGCCTAACATTTGGGACCAGTGCTGAAGGAACTGACCACTAGTGGTCTGTTGACTGTTAAGTTACTATTTACTGCCCACTCCCTAGGCAATGTAGGCAATGTGACTGGATCACTCTTTCAGCAGTCATCAAAGATGGCAATCAAGGATTAAAAGACTGTGCAGTTCCTCCATTTGTTAGTGGTCTCTGTCAAAATTAAAATGACATTGTGCCTAGGAGTCTCTTCGAGATTTGAATTCACAGCAACAGTGAGTTCTTGAAAGACATCCTTCACAGTCAATGGTGTGGTAGTTGTTCTTTCATCTTCCTGTCTCTAAACCCTGGGGACAAATGGAGGGAAACTGATGGGGGGACAATAGATCCTGAAGGAGACCAATGAAGACTCTAACTGTACCCGAGGCACCTGTGTGCCTGCCTTTATTTTAGAAGGGCACTTTTTGGGAATCATCTCAAAACCTGCCCAACACTGTCCCTGTGTTCTGGCTATTGATCACTTTGTGCTCATAAATCATCCTGATGCTCACTGCCCTAAAATAATCCTTCATTTATTTTTCTCATGAATCTGCAGTTTGGGCAGAGCTGGGAGACAGGACAGGTGCCCTGTTTAGCTGGAGGAGCTTGAAGAGAAGATAGATGCCCTGTTTAGCTGGAGTCACTTGAAGACTAAGGGAAGACAGGTGTCCTGTTTAGCTGGAGTAGCTTGAAGACTAAGTTTGCCTGAATGTCAAAGTTTCAGTTCACTCCCACTGAGAGACTGAGATTGGTGTGTGTGTGTGTGTGTGTGTGTGTGTGTGTGTGTGTGTGTGTGTGTGTGTGTGAGATGTTGGCTGTCAGCTGAGACACCAAAATCTTTCAGTGGGATGCCTTACTTTCCTTACAATGTGGGAGTGCCTCTGGTGAAGATTTCTGAAGGAGAGGACCAGTATGCAGCCATAGTGTCTTTTAGCGCTTAGCCTTGGATTCAGATAGTCACTTCCAGAAGTCTCAAGACCCAGATTCTAAGAGAGTGTCAGAGACACCTTGCTAAGAGCAGAAGGCTGTTGAAGGCTAACTCAGATGAATGTTGCTCCTCTGGACCTTGGTCCTTGGGGGAAGGACACAGTGTAGTGAAGGGGTGGGGACTCAGATTCACCACTGCAAAACAAAGCAAAAATGCATTGCCTAGAATTTCAGCTTGTTTGTTGATTCAACTTTTGGGAAAAGCTCATTTGATTACAATTATTTTCATAAATCTACCCTAGTGAAAATAATTCTTCTGGCTTAAGCCTTTTCTACCATTCTGCACATTCTGTGGGTTCTTTTTTATTATTTAAATTATTTTATTTTATTTTGTGTGTATTTTATTGTGTTTTGCCTGCATGCATGTCTATGCCACTCTTACATGCCTGGTGCCTTCAAAGGCCAGAAGAGTGTGTGGGAACACCTGGAGCTGGACTTACTGACATTTGTAGGCTGCCATGACGCAATCAAACCCTGGTCCTCTGGAAGAGCATCCAGTGCTCCTAACCACTGAGCCATGCTTCGAGGCCCCTGCTGGTTCATTCTTATTCACCTTTGAATGTGGATAAGAGTAGCTTCTCTGGGTCTCTGATCATTAGTTACAAAGCCAGCCTAGGCACAGGAATCCTCTTCAGTGACAGTTTGAAATACTTTGTGATAGTGACCTTGAAAAGGGAAAAGGAAGGTGAATGGAACACAACCAAAGTCATGCAGCTGCTTTGGATATGGACAACTTTGGATTTTCTGTGACACTGAGGCCAACAGGACAGACGAGGAAAACAATTACATAAAAAATACAAAGAAAAGGACATTTCCCACTATCTCAGGCTTTTCCTGGAGACCTTATAAATAGCACAAGTGACTAACCAGTCCCTTCCTTTCCCTCCTCTGCCACATTCTGGGTGACAAAGCAGAAAAAAAGCCCAGATAAGCCCCCAGAGTGGCTGCATTTGTTTGTGCTTGTCCATGTTAAACTTCCTGATCCAAGTGACTTGGGGGATGAGTAGTCAAACTTAAGATACAGATTTTATTTTTTTTTCTCTCCCCCTCTCTTTCTCCCTTCCCCTCTCCCTCTCCAAACAGAAACCACAGCCTAGAGATTTTATAGGTTGAACAGAGTTAACATGAGCCTGAGCCTCTTGGTGAAACCATTATCTATAGAATAACAGGTCAATGAAGACACCAACTAGGGCTCTATTTTGGCCTCCTGACTCCCACAGATAAACACACACACAGCATTCTGTACACCATGTGATCCAACACTCATTTGTGCCATGAGAGTAGTCACTAGGAAGATGTTGGTTATTCCATCCCTGCTTCTGATGCTTCCTCTCTTAGCCTTTTGCTTGCAACATGCGAGCTATTAACAGCTCAGACAACTTTGCACGCTTTGGGCTTTATTTCCATCAGCCTGGAGTTTACTGTTCAGGTCCTTGGAAATAGAACAGCCTTCCAAATGCCAAGTTTGAACATCAAAATTTGGATACAAATAGTTCATGTTCCAGTGTGCTGGCAGAGTGGGGGAGAGAATACCTCAGACAAAGGAGGTGATTGCAGGTGGGGATGGTCTACTGCTGGTGTGGGTCAGTCAGAGTCGTGTTTTGAAATGCTAGTTAAAGATGTTTCTGTGTAATATGCATTTTTAATTTTCTTTTTTTTCCTGTTTAACTTTACACCATAATTTCCAATCCATAAAATCAATGAAATATAACATAAGAACTTAAGAATGGTTTGGACATTTCCTCCAAATCAATAGTAAGATTCCCTTCCTAACAACATAGCGTGTTCATAACGTTTCTGAATATTCTCAAACTGAGTTTTCTAACATTAAGTTTGAAAGTCTGAAGTCAAAACAGGACATGAAAAGAAAGGTATCATATGAATCAGAAGTCTGCCTTTCTCTTCATGTAAGAGGGTAACTCATGGGGCCTACGGAATCCACTCTCAGTCTATTTAATTTCTAAAGGCCCCACCTCCAAATACTGTCACATGGGAGCTAAGATTTCATCATAAGAGTATTAGAATAGATATAAGAATTCAGCCTATAATGGGCAGGTTCTGGAATAGTCTAGTCATTGTGACAAGCCCCCTTACTTCCCCAGAAGAACCTGCAAACCCCTCCTTCCTGCTGTCCACCTGGCCTCGGAGGTGAAAGGCAACAGTGCCTCAGGAGCCTCAGAGCAGCATCTGAGACCAAGTTCATAAGAGCTGGTTAGCCCTGTGGCCTGAGGAGGAGCATCAAAGATTCCTCCTGAGGAAGGGCTCAGGAAGAGGCCAGGGTCGGATGAGAAGGCTCAGAGTGAAGGGACCTGACAATAGAGGGCAGTACCCAGCTTCAGGCACATTCTTACCTTGACATTTACAGGCGGCAAGCAAGGTGATCAAACTCTCTCTGTCCCTCAGTCACTTTACGTGTACCTCTCTCACAAAGGTGTTATGAGTGACATGAGTTAGCATGTTAACAATTCAAGTTGTCAGAGCAACAGTCTTGCATGTAACACATGCCAAGTAAAGGCCTAGTAGCTACATTCATTATTTTAGTTACTTTTCCCCCGGATGTGATAAAACACCATGGCCCAAAGCAACTTATAGAAGGAACAGTGTATTTTTGGTTGTGATTCCAGAGTGGCAAGACTTCATCATGGCAAGGGAGCATGGCAGCAGGTGGCAGGCACAGTGGCTAGAGCAGGAAGCTGAGAGCTTACATCTTTAACCACAAGCACAAAGCAGAGCAAAAGGTGAGTGTTTTCTCAGTGCCAGGCACCATTTTACATGTGAGGGTTTAACTATATGGATAGTCCCTGACTTCTGGGAAGGGCAGTGTAAACCAGATCAGAAACATAATCAGCAACAGATTGTAGTGGGTAGCTATTCCAGCTTTGATCTGGAAATTCCAACCCCCATTGAGGCTTTGGTAACTAGGCGGGGCCAAGGGAGGACCCTGAAGACCCAAGATCCAGATGCGCTGACTCTCTTGGTTCCTGGACCCTGGATGCTGGAGGTAGACCTCACAGAGTTCTCCAGAGAACAATGCCGAACTGCGCCACACCTTTCCCAGACCCTGTAAACTATCCCTTCACTTGTAAATTACCCCACAAAATAAACCTCTCTTTTAACTACGTGGAGTGGCCTTAATAATCTCACCAATAACAGATGGCACAAAGCTGGCCTTGAACTCTTGACTGTCCTGCCTCCACTTTCGAATGCTGGGATTACAGATATGTGCCACCATAACCATTCTAATTTGAACTCTTACAAGCAATATATGAGGAGACCCTTATATAGCTATTGGTGACTGACATGTTTTCTTTAGAAAACATTGTTGGATATTGAATTTCTACTGTCATCTATTCTTTTATTGTTAAAAATATGTGTGTGTGTGCAAGCATTAGCCCCAGTGGATGGGTATGCAGAGGCCATAGTTGGAAATCAAGTGTCTTCTTGACTCTTGCTTTCTTCTTTCCCTTGAGACAGGATCTCTAGTTGAACATGAAGCTTACTGTTTGGGCAGACTGGCTGGCCAATGACCTGCAGGAATGCACTTGTTGCTACCCTTCAATGCTAGAGTTACAGGCACTTCTGGCCATGCACAACAGTTTTACTTGGGTGATGGGGATTTGAACTCAGGCCCTATGCTTGTCCTGTAAGTGCTCTTACTCACTGAACCATCTCCCCAGTCCTCATTAACTAATTATCTCAGCAAAAAGTGAGTGTTTTCTCAGTGCCAGGCACCATTTTACATGTGAGGGTTTAACTATATGGACAGTCCCTGAATTCTGGGAAGGGCAGTGTAAACCAGATCAGAAATATAACCAGCATCAGATGGCACAAACTGGTGTGTACAAACTGAGTTTTGTCCTAAATGCAACATAAAGCCATGTAGAAGTTGAGAGAGGGGGATGGCATGGTCTCATTTACAGATTTTAAAGTGCTTTCCCACTGATGGATGGTGAGTGAAAAGGGACGAAGCAGGAGGTCCATCCACTGGACTCAGTCTGTCTTCTGGACCAGAAAATAGATATACGCAGCCTGAACAGACGAGGTACAGGTGCAAGTGGTAAGAGGTAAATCCCACACTATTTGCAAATATTTTTAAATATATAACTGTGGTTTATTTTAGTCTCTTGTCATTTTGTTGGAAATATATTCCAAATATTATTGTTTGTCCTCTATATTTGAGTGCAATATTTGATGTATCAAAGTTTAACTTTTCCATAGACTTGGTGCTACAAGTCCATACTCCCAGAACTCAGGAGGCAGAGGCAGGAAGACAGCTGCGGCTTCAAGGCTAGCCTGGACTACACAGCAAGTCTGAAGCCTAGCTGTCTGGTGAGACCCTGTCTAAGACGAAAAGAAAAACAAATTAACTTTCCTGTGTACCGAGGCTTTTCTTGCTTTGTGAGTTTCTCTTGCTCTGGTGTGGGAAGCAGAGGAGACCCTGATCAAATATGTGAGGACAGGATGAAGTCCTGAGTGACGCGTGTGCTGTTGACATAAGCACAGCCATGCCACGCATCCCAATGCCGCACAGGTGGGAGGGGCAAAGCCTTCCCTGGGAGAGGCTCAGAGGACTATCAAAGCCTCCCTTTGCTCCAAACACGAGTATCAATGAACAAGTGACAGTGTGTGCAGAAACTACCAACCACGGCTTGGCTTTCTCCTCCCGGATGACTGTGGCTTGAGATCACTCCCCTACAGAGACCTCCTATCAAGATTAGCTAAGCCTGCCTCGGCCTCCAAGTTCCTTTGTATACAGTACACCCATCCTGGGTTTAGATGTATAAAATAAATAAGCTGCGGTTCTGGGTGTCGTTGGTGTCCCCCCCCCCACTAGAGAAAGCACACTCCATCAGATCCCAACTGTACGTCACACTTGTCTGTGTGTCTGACCTTTTCTCAGTCCCTTGTTGCCCCAGTTAGGTCATTCGCTGAAGCCACACAGAACACAACACTCTGAAATATTATTTTTCCTTTTCTTTTTTCTTTCTTTTTTTTTGTAGTTAAGGGCTTTATGAAACATTAAAAATTTAACGGTTTCTGTTATATTGTTTTCTAAGGCCTAGGAATGCCAGAAATGTGCAGGTGCTCCCACATTCCAAAATGGTGTGTGTTTACAATGCTGGTGGGATTCACAAACACCAGTGTGACCATTGGCCAATCCATAGAAACAGGCCTAAAATGAAAAGCCAGCTGCACTGCTGATAACATCCCCCAAAGGTCTTGTGCAAATGCTTGGTGCTCAGAGTGGTGGAGAGGGAGGCTGATGTAAGGGGTGAGGCTCAGAGGGAGAATATTCGATCATTGGGGGTTGTGCCCTTAGAAAAGACTGTAGGATTCTGGTCTCTAGGTCTTTTGCACTGCGTATTTGCTGGAAATAAGGGTGTTTGCTCTGGCATTCACTCTCACCAACACCACCCTTACCAGAGGCTTGAAGCAATGGTAGCCGACCATCTTGGTCTTAAGCCATAAAACCTGTGTCAGGAATCTTGTTATGGAGACACAAAGCTGACTAATATTGTTGGGGTACATCCCATATCAACCATAAAAGGGAATGAGGGAGGGGTCCTCTCTCTCATCTTCAGCCCATTTTGGGGGACTCGCAACGGTCATTCAGGGAGTTTGGTATGTGTTTTCATTTGACTGGGGATATAGAGAACCAGAAGCTAAGCTAAGCTGTTCCCCCACTGAGGCAGGGTTATAGGGACATAGATATACAAGGCAGGAAGAGTGGGCTCCTTAAGTCTGTGGCTTCTTATTCCCAGAAGACATACTGAAGAAAGGTGACAGGGAGGCACAGGGGCCAGTATCTAAATAGGAGCAATGGGGGGAAAGAGGAACCCAGAACCCTACAGAACACCTAACCCAGAGTTGGTTTAGTGGACTCCAATGTCTTGATCCTCTTCCTCCAGAAGGGATCTTTTTCCTTGCTTCAATAAAACTGTTACTTTGCTTTCTCTGTGGCTTGGTATTCTGTCTTTCCTGGATGTTCAAGTATCTGTCTGTCTTACAGAAGGAGCTCAGAAATCCCCTAGACCAGTTGTTCTCAACTCTCAGGATCCTGTGACCCTTTAACACAGTTCCCCCCCCACCGACCATAAAATTATTTTTGTTGCTATTTCATAACTGTAATGTTGCTACTGTTAGAATTCATAATGGAAATATTTTTGGAGATAGAGGTTTGCCAAAGAGGTTGCAACCCACAGGTTGTGAACTGATGCCCTGGACAGATGTTAAACCACTATTTTCTGGAGCTAGCTTAGCTGAAATGACCTCAGGCAGTGTTATGCCCAGATTGAGGGGACCCCCCCAAAAAAGACCACCACGGAGACCGAAGGCCGTATATAAAAGCAAAGTGCCTTTATTTTCAAGCTCCAAGCTTGAGCTCTCTGTCCCACTCAGCAGTGAGAGCAGAGAGCCCAGAGTCCAGGCAGGTTGGGATGAGGAGATTTCCAGGGTTCAGGACCCTGATTGGCTGACATTTGTCTAGGGGTATAGGGAATGTTTGCAATGTCAGGTATTTCCTCTTAGATGCAGGCCCCACTGGGTGGGGTCAGCTTATGGCTTTTCCTGGGTCCAGGTGTGCCTCTAAGCCTGTCATGGCAGCTGCATGGTCATGTTTTGCTTCCCCCCTACCCCAGCAGCACGGGGCTATATGTTAGAGAAGTGATACTTGGCCATAAGTACTTATTGATCAGACCCCAACCTCCACACACACACCATAAGGGCAGGAGAGGTGGGGAGTCGGTCCGACTGGTGCTGTTTAAGGGCACCTACTCTGTGGACCAACCATCCTGGTTTTCCCAGTGCTGAGTTTCTGTCCCAGCAGCAGCCTGCCTCTGCCACCAAAGCAGTTACATCATCACCTGTTGCCAGGTGCCTTTCCTCCGTCAGCCATGTGACATGTGCGCCCTTTAAAAGTGCCCCGCCAGGCACAGCTCGTGCTCTTTGCTTCTTCTCTTGTCTCTTGTCTGTCTTGCCTCTTGCTCCTCTTTGTCTCCTTTCTCCTCTCTTGGATCTTCTCTTCTCTTGTCTGCCTCTCTCAAGTCCCCACTCCGACAAGGCCTTTCACTCTTCCTCTCTCCCCTCCCCCAATAAACCTCTTGCACTATCTCTGATGCCTGTGGTGTGGTGTGGTGTGTTTGCTTAGTGGCATACCTTGGCAGGGCCCAACAAAAGGGACCCACTTCGCCCTTCTTTTTTTATTTATCCTTTTTTCCCCCTAGGACTGTCTCAGTTTCAGCATTGCAAGTCTTATCCTGGAAAACCCATCAGCCTAGGACAAAGTGTGAGGTTTCCCTACCCTACATTCTGTCTGGAAGTCACACACAATCAGAAGCTGAGCCAAAAGGCAAGGAGAAGCCCTGCCTGGAGAGGTATGCAGTGGGTGGGGCCTTTGAATGGACTCTTTGCATCCACCTCTCTGCAAATTCCTGCATGATAAAGAGCCACTCCGAAGCATCTGCCCCCAGTTTGTTCTCCTGAGATTCCCCACCTACTTTCATAACTAGATGTGACTGAAGAGGCTTTCCTTTCAAGAAATGGATGGATAAGTCACGGGATCTCTGGAGACAAACTAATGAAACAAGTTAACATTTCACTACTAGTGCCGACGTCACGGCCACACTGTGACGCTTGAGGGACAGGATCCCATTGAATTCTTCCCAAAAGCCATTGGTAGAGTTCTGTTTTTCTCTGGCTGTTGTGCATTGCAGTTCTGTTTAGGGCTATCTTAGATGCTTTGTTGATCCCCACAGACACAGACTTCAGTTACTGAAGTTTTATAGCAAGATGCCCTTTAGAAATTTTTCAAAAATTCTCAGCACTCAGTCCATGAGGATTTTAATCGTGATTATATTAAAACATATTAATCTGGGGAGGCCTAGCATTTTAAAGTCTTCCCAGACTGCTGGGTTTATGGGATGGCTTTATTATTTGCAACCTATTGATCACAGGCAAGCTGTGGAACCTGAGGGTTATTTCCTCATTTATAAAATGAGAATAATAATAATAATACCTCATTCGGAGAATTGTTGCAAGGACTGTAGTGAGCTGGTTAATACAAAATACCTAGACAAGTCTAACAAGGTCTGTATGGTTGCTTTACACTGGTCCAACGTAGTTCAGCTAGAACCACACTCCCTACATACCCCTGCCCACTGCCATGGTTCTGGTTGGGTCAGCCTTAAGAGAACTGTCTGCATGACTTTTAAGGGTGAAAAATGAAGCAGGATCCAGGTCGACAGCATTTCTAGTTCAATCAGGATCTGTGCCCACAGATTTTTACCAGGTCCAGTGGGCATTTATGAGTTACTTTTCTGTTGCCAAGATGAAATGCCATGACCTAAAGCAATTTATGGAAGAAAGAGTTTATGTTGGCTCACGGTTCTAGGGGATGAGAGTTCATCGTGGCAGGGAAGCATTGTAGCAAGTTGTAGGTATGGCAGCTGGAGCAGGAAGCCAAGAGCTCACATCCTCAAGAGCAGGCATGAAGCAGGGAAAGAGCACTGGGAATAGCGCAGGGTATACAATCTCAAAGTCCACCTGCTGTGATGTACCCCTCTAGTAAGGCTGCACTTCCTAAATCTCCCCAAACAGTACCAGCAAATAGAGGCCAAATATTCAAATACCTGAGCTGCTGGGGAAACATTTCTCATACAAACCTTACTCCTGATACCAATTTGTATACTCCTAGTTTGCTTTCTGTGGCTGTGTTGAAGACCATGACCAAAAGCAACTCAGGGGAAAAGAATTTGGCTTATATGCCACATCACAGTTCATCACTGAGTGAAGCCACGGTAGGAACCTGGAGGCAGGAACTGAAGCAGAGGCCAGGGAGGAACGCTGCTTACAATAGCTTTCTTTTTGCTTTTGTATACAACCTAGGACCACCACCTGCCTATGGGTAGCATCCCTCACGGTGGGCTAGATACTCCCACACCAATCATTAATCAAAGAAATGTCCCCACTTACTTGCTTATAGGCCAATCTGATAGAGGCATGTCTCAACTGAGGATCCTTCTTCCCAGAAGGTTCCAGCTTATGTCAAGTGGACAAAAACTAACCAGGTCATGGTGGGCTCTCCAGGAAGAGAAGGAGCTTAACATGTGGGTCATCCATGTCATTGATGTTGGAGATGAAGAAGGGCACAGATTCCTTGGTCCCTGTGGCCTCCCCCTCAGGGCCACTTCATTTGCAGACTTGCTGACACGAGGAAAGTCCTTCTGCAGAAACAATAGCATCACACTGACTTCACACCTGAATATCTCTCCTCCTTGGGGCCACTCATGGTGGCTTCGCTTCCCTGATTGGCGCTTGGGAGAATATCATGTCTTACATTTGTCCAGTCTATTTCTTACATCTTTCTGTTAGGTGCTGTGTTTTACATCCAGTATGTTCTGGCATTTCTTGATGGGATGATTCCTAGTTGATATGGGGCAAAGGATCTTTGGCTTCCTTATCATGACTTCCAATAAATACACTTAAAGAAATTATTGATTTTTTTTTTGTATCTTTCATATTGTATCTGATCAAGCCATTTTCTTACTGGTCCTAAAACTGTTTGTGAGCTCTGTTCTTATGACTAAGAAAAGGAGAAAGGACCGGGAGTATGACAGGGAATCTCAGCCTTTCTCAGGCATGCCTCAGGCTACCTATCACATTCCCTCTTGTTCCCTCCCAGTTAGTCCTTCCTTTCCACCCCTGGGTGAGGGTTGCGTGTCTCTCCCTTTTGGTTCCCCTGCAAATATGGAGCTTTTCTCAGACTGTTTAGAAAATGGCACTTGTCAAACTCTTCGAATTTCTGAGAATTAAAAAAGAAAGCAACCGCTCTCTGGACTCTGAGTTTCTCTCTTTCCCCTGGGCTCAGGTCTCCAGTTCAGTCCACAAAACAAAGTTCTTAGTTTCTTTCCAAGCAGTGATAACCAGATCAAATTGCAGACCTGAAATGTAAATGAGCCAGAATCTGAATGAACTTGCCCTTGGTGAAATTTCAACCCCACCGAAAACTGGGTCTGGCTTCACTCTGAAAAATGCAGCCGTGAGCCAACAGAAGCTCAGAAATTGAGACAGAGGACTGAGATTAAACAAGCAAATCATAAACACTTAGAGAAAAGAATCATTTCCCCAGACCAGGAGGTTATTAAAAATTCAGTTTTTAATGACCAGAACATAGCATCATTGCTTACATAAAGGTCCATTCTTCATCCACAGTGCTTAGCTGAATCCCTGGTATTTAACACACAAAGCACAAATCATACTTTAAAAGGCTGCAAGTGAAAAAAAAATAACAAAACAAAACACCCGAATAATGAATAAACAGTTTTACAGAATGAATATACTGTGTTTCCTCGAAATCAGATGGAAACCAAGGCTTTTCATGTGCTGGAACCTCAGACCCGTTCATGGTCATCATCTGTTATGTGCTCTATGGACTATGGAAGCCTTCATATTTTTGTATATTTCAAATGATCCAATGAACAACATTTTTTGATATATGAAAACTAAGTGAACTTCAAATTTCAGCGTCTACATGTGACATTTTCTAGAGTGTAGCCATACTCATTAGTTCACACACTGCACATACCTTGTTTAGTAGTATAGGTTGGATAATCTGTTGCAGCGGAGTCTTAATGCCCACTCTCTAGAGAGTGGTGGTGGTGCCCAAGTACAGCAGGAATGTCTCAGCCTTGGCCTGCACTACTGGTGTTGGGGTTCTGTAACCTTCCTCTCCTACCTGATGCCACCAACTCTTAGCAAAAATGTCTTCAGGCATTGCCATCTCAGCAATCCCTTGGCTGAGGCTCTGCAGGACTTGGGTCAGTGCAGGATTATAAGGGGGAGGGGCAAAAAAGAGAAGAGGAGGCAGGGAGGATGGAAAAAGACAGGGCGTGTTTTCTGAGTTAAAAAAAAATACCATTTTTAGTTTTAAACATGAATGAATGAAACTCAGAATGGCATTAAGCATAAAATACACCCGGGTTCCAAAGGCGAAGGGACCCGAAGGCGACTTGATTCTTAAGGAATTTGTCTTTCTCAAAGCAGTCCATCATGAAATGCAACAGCTTCTTTCCAAGTCATTTATTCATTTAAACCACATGCATTTTCCGAGAAACTCTCAGTAGTATTCTGAGGATGTACTTATTTACTATGTTTTTAGGTCTTAGACTTTCTTAGTTAAGGTTCTAGAATGGTCTGTTCTGAGTGGGGGGGGGCAGAGGGTTCACCCTGGGGGAACCCTTTCCTCTAGGAGTTCTTTGTTTTTAAAAATCTGTCTTTTACTAATCCTTCGACAATCTCATACATGTATACAGTGTATTTCGATCCTATCCACCTCAAACTGCCACTCTCCCCAGACATCTCCCAGCATGTCCCCCTTCCTTCCTTCATGTCTTCTTTTTAAATTCCCTGAGAGTAAGAACTTAGTGTTGTTGAACATCTCCTGACTCAGCTCTGGCCCCAAGGACTGCCTACTTACCTGGATCTAGGAGTCCCATCCTGGGTCCTGGCTAGGAATCAGAAAAGTCTGGAAGCTGTGGGTAGGGTAGGCTCAGGAGTTCTTATGCCTGGGGAGGTTCATAAAGGAAACAGACACAGACAGACAGGCTTGGACCACACCTGGTAGGAGAGAAGGCCCTGAGTACAGTAAGCAGGGTACTTCTAGGCCCAACAGGTCCTATAGAGGGAGTCAGACCACTAAAATAAACCTGGAAGACAAATTGCCTCCAAACACTGTGAGTCATGGAACACTTGCCTGAGTGCATCATAAATATTAATACCTGATAAGCATTTTTTTCTATTTTGATTGTCCAAAAGTTAAAAATATAACTATTACATTCAAATATAGTGATCATGTATCAACTATTTATCTGTTTTAGTGCTAAAGGAACCAATTAGATGAGAATCTGGTTAAAAGAAATAAAAAGAGTTAGATAAATTGTAAGTTATACATGCCTGTGTTGTGATGTCATTTCCTCTGAGACTGAAACATTCTATCCTGCAGGGAGCTCCTGAAACAGGGAGGTAAACAACTCAAAATAGCTTCAGGAAGTTCCTGAAACCGAACAGATTCACTAGATCCCTTCATGCCAGAGTGATCAATAAAAACTGAAAGTCCTCAGGCTAGGCAAGCTGCAATGAAGATCTCAAAGGTGAAAAGAAGATTCTGAGACCAGAGAAGCTGCCTGGAAAGAGCAGCAACCAGCTGAGCCATCTGAAGAGGTTTAGACCAACTGAGTCAGTTGGAAGGGATACTCTCCAACCTGCTGAGGTGCTGAGGAGTGTGTTCCAGGTTCCCAGCTGTGTGAGCTGTCACCCATGCTGGGGCTAGGTTCGGTAATGCAGCTGTCTTTGAGTCATTTCTGCTCCTGTAAGTAACTCCAATAAAACTCATGGTTCACTAAATTGGACTTTAGTGGTTGAAGTGGACCAATATTGGCTCAAGATACCCCAAGATCAAGTTTCAGCAGAAAAGAAATTTATTTGCCCCAGAAGGACAAAGTGCAGGGAATAAGAGACAAAGACAGGAGATAGAGGATGAGGGAGAAGGGGAAGGGAACAAGGGAGAGGGGGAAGGGATATTTGTCCCAAAAGGTGACTGCCTCTGGATGGAGGGGAGACAGATTTGGCCCATAGGCAAACATTGGTTTGTAAAGTTAAAAGGGCTGTGTTAGGATGAGGTGTTTAATTTTAATTGGGAATGTTAATTAGGTGAGTCAATGGGGGCTTTTGATTGCTGGACTTAAATACTTTGATACCTGGACCTTGGTAGTCAACCTCAGGAGGAGAAAGTGGCCAAATAAGGGAAGAGACTTTGGGGCTAGCTTTAGGAATTTAATCTAATGGATTTTAGCAAGGCAGAGGAAATGGGGGAGAAGGGCAAGGCATGCCAGAACCATGTTTGTCATGGTTGGGCAGACTAGAGTCCCTTCAGTGGTATCTGCACTTTGGTCTATCTCGGGCTCTCTCTGGAATGAGTAGACATGTGTGTAAGTGTCCTCCCTGGGAAAAGTTTTGTTACACAGCAGCCTGCAATGATCCAAGCACTCAGGAGGTAGAAGCTGGAGGATCTTGATTCAAGGCTAGCTTCAGCTGCTTAGCACCCCAAAACAAAAGCAAACAACAACAAAATGAAACAGTCAAAAAGGAATATGGTGGCTGAGGATATAGTGCATTGGTAGAGCATTTGCCTAGTATGCTGTGGGTTCAGGTCCTAGCCCTACCTCAGTAAAGAATATGAACAACCAATGCCATCCATCCTCGTCATTTAACAACTTGTACCCAAAAGTCATGTCTACTTCTGAAAGTATGTAATCTCAAGGTGAATACACAAGGCCCTCTCATAGTCATTTGCAGAGCTCCCACAGAATGCAGACGCCTCAGGCTCATCTCTGCTTCAGACTATGAGCAATGTCTTCTTATGGTCTATTTAGTATCATGTTTTCATATTTTATGAAAGACTATTTAGTATCATGTTTTCATATTTTATGAGCTTTTCTTTGGTTGTTTAATTGCTCAAAATGACCCCCAAGAATCGTTTTGGAGAGCTAGCTCATATTCCTAAGGCTATGGTGTGCCTTATGGCACATATATATTTGTTAAAAAAAAGCTTTCTTCAGCCTTGAGTTATAGTGTTGTGGGCCATAAGTTCAATGTCAGTAAATCAGCAAGATAAGCTAAATATGGTGTGCTTAAATGAAAACACACATAAAGCAAGGTTATATATTGATCAGCCAACAAAACATTCAACCAGAAGTATATAAAATCCCATTTCTATTTTCTGTAGGAGAAATAACTTAATATTGGTCAACTACATGTTCTTAATTTTATGTGTTTATATAACATGACTGCCTGGAATAATGAGCAGCAGCTGATACTTTTTTCAGAAAATAAAAAATATTAGAAATTGAAAAATTGGACAAATAATGGTCAATGTCCACATAGATAATAAAATGTTGATACTAGACAGAAGCCATTTGCTGCTTATCAGTGTTCTACAAGTTAACATCTAAGACTTAATCAATGGAAAGCTCAAATCACAATTTCCTGAGTATTAGATAGGTCTTTATTAGGTAGATAAAGATTTAACACTCACCTTCTACACTGTGATATTTTAGATGAGGCCATCTGGGTGTGGAGGGCTACCATGGGCATTGTTTGATGTTCTGTAGCTTTCTCAGCCTCTACTCACTTGGTGTAAGTGACCTCTCCTCTTTTGATTGTAGCAATTAAATGTGTCTCCAGATATTACCAAAGACCCCTGGGGAACAGAATCTCCCTGTTGGATGGCCTTTCTTCCTATCTTGTGGTGTTAGCTCATTTAGCCCACTGTAACAAATAGCCATCTTGGGTAGTTTGTAAACAGTAGAAGTTTCTTCCCTACAGTTCTTGAGTTTAGGAAGTCTAAGACTGATGTCCCAGCAGGTTTGTTGTTTAGTAAGGGCTTATTTCCTAGCTTATAGATGGCACCTGCTCTGTCTTCATCTGGTGGAAGGGCAAAGCAGCTCTCTCAGGCCTAGTTCATGAAGGATAATTTCTTTCCTCATGAGTTTCATCATCATGATTTTATCATTTCCCAAGGCTCTTTTTACTGGTTTCCAGCCCAAATCTTCAGATAATAACAGTTAGAGAAAAAAAAATAAAAAAAAAATAAGTAAAGTATCTGTTGGCCAACTTTGCAACCACACGGGTTTGAACCTTCAAAGCACGTATCATAATGTGCAGTCAAATGCATGTGTATATTCATTATATTTTATTCTTGTTTATTTTCCATATTGATTATAATAGGAGAACAAAAATCAAAACACAGTGCTGGAAGCTCAGAAGACACTAAGTAAATATTTCTAGTTGGGAGTGATAATCCTTGACAGGTCCAAGGTCTGAGTCAAGAGTGAGAGTTGGGGGTTGGTGAGAGCAGGGTTACAAGGAGACACTCCTGCTGAAGTGGAGATACTCTTGCTCATTGGAGATACTTCCCTACCATCTACCAGGACTGGAGGGAGGGTGACAGTGTAAAAGAGATGACCCTAAATGACCAGAAAAGGAGGGCTTTTGCTGGAATTTTATCTGTCTGCGCGTGCACACACACACACACACACACACACACATCTGCCCAGGCCTGGGAATTAGGCGATACTGACTTCACCCATTCAGGAGTTGGCCTAAGGGTGGCTCCAGGAGGGAGTTCTGGCCATTCAAGCATGAGAGAACCTGGAGGCAGAATGGTACAGTCTATGGCCTCCACTGAATAGTAGAACTACTGTGAGCTTCTGGTTCTCTGTGTATAAAATCAAGGTGACAATATTAACCCCTTAGCACTGTGGGGTCAGGCTTCTTCATCTTAACCAAATAAGACAGAACTTGGAAGCACTGTGTGTAGAGGCTGCCTATTGGCTGACTTGGAAATGTCTCCTCTACAAAAACCTTGTATCCAATATTGCTTTTATAACAGCAAAAGCTGTTATCTTTTTTAACCAACTTATTTTGTAATTATAAATGTAAATCAATATCAACCCCTAGCTAGTAGTTACATTTACACATTTGATTACTTTTTAAATTAAAACTCTTTATCTGAGATACCATTTAAACAGATTCTTACTCAAAATCCTTAGTTTTGCTTATGATTTTCAACAAATCTGGCTCCTTATAATGAGCTGCCCAATGTGAGGCTCATTTTCTCACCATAGACTATGTGTGTTCATGGTCCCTAGGCCCAACAGGAAAGATAAAGTTCCTTCTCTCTTTCTGCTACAGTAAGGGCAATTCCTAGTGTGGAGTCCTGTGCTGGGTAGTAAAAGCCATATACACATTCTAAACAAAGAGAGTTGAGGTCGCCATGTAAGTAACTCTGTCTTTCATCAGAAGCAAAAAGTATTCCAGTTGCAGTGATAAAACTTGACATTTCAGGTTTGAAGGATATCAGCTTCCAAGGACAGGGGGTGGATCCGTCCTTGATAAGCACGGCAGAAAGGAGACTGGCCTCTGCCCTGACAGTTTTGAGTTCTCTGTCCATGACGTCACTGAACCGTTACATTTCCTTCAAAAGAGAAACTCTGCACTTCTGAGGAAAATTGTTCTTCTGTTTGTTTTGTTTCTCTGAGACAGTCCCAGTGCGTGTATACTCATATGTCTCCAAGGTTGCAAGGACTGGTTGCTGCTTATCTGACGCTGAGACATTCCAGGCTGGACTTCCTTTCTTTTCTATATGACCTTATAAGTTTCCTTCTCCTGGCCTCTGCTGCTCCCATATACGCAAATGAAGCACCCTTGATGTTCATGCCCCAGTCAATGACATACCACTGGATCCAACCAGCCATTCTTCCTAGAGTATAACTGTCTCCTGTCCCTTTCAAATAAACCGGATGTCCACCAACACAGCCTCCTGGGTGTGTTCTTTCATTTGGTCCTGGCCGTGCTCCCCAGCCGCTTCCCAGACTGGGCTAGTGTGCAATAGTCCCAGCATACCAGGATGAAACAGGACTCAAGCCCAGCATCTTGTCACTGAGAACGACAGGAACTGAGTAATAACTGTCTCAGGTGATTGCATCAATCTGCCCAGGAGTATCAGCCAAGGTATATTTAGACAAGTTCTGGGCCTTCTGCGATATGCTTTATCACCTGATCAAATATGGTAACAAAGAGACTGAGTGAGGTCAACATACCACCATTGGGTTTAAGTTCTTATCATCTCATGACTTTTGTTATGGATTAAATATGAAGTAACCTCCAGAGACTCAAGTTTTAAATACTTGGTCCTCAGTTGGTGGTATTATTTTGAGAGACTCTGGGAACTTTAGGAGGTAGGTTTAGTTGAAGGATGTAAGTTATTCAGAGCAAGTGCATTATTCCTGACCACGTGCTGGCCTCCTGGAGAGCCATGTAGTGAATAGCTCTCCCCTGCCACATACTCCCACACCATAACATTCTCTCCAAGTGCATGAGACCAAGCAAGCATAGACCAAACTCTCTGGAATAGTGAGTCAACTAATAATGTATGTGTCTTAGTGATGGTTTCTGTTGCTGTGAAGAGATACCATGACCATGGAAACTGTTATAAAGGAAAACATTTCATTGTGGTGGCTTGCTTACAGTTCAGAGGTTCAGTCCACTATCATTATCGAGGGAATCAAGGCAGCAAGCAGGCAGACGTGGTGCTAGAGAAGGCGCTGAGAGTTTTTACATCTTGACTCACAGGCAACAGGACGTGGTCTGAGTGTCACCCTGAGCTTGAGCATAGGAGACCTCAAAGTCCACTCCCATGGTGACATACTTCCTTCAATAAGGCCACACCTACTTCAACAAGGCCACACCTACTTCAACAAAGCCATGCCTAATAGTGCCACTCTCTATGGGCTTATGGGGACCAACCGCACTCAAACCACCACAGTATGAAACCTAAGAGGTGGACATGCAGGAGAGCTGAGGCAAACCCTTAGTTGTTGCAATAGCTAATCTTAGCTTTCAACTTGACACACCTGGAAAGGGGACCCTCAGTTCAGAAATTGCCTGTATCAGATTGACCTGTGGATATATCTATGGAGCGTTTTATTGATTGTTGATTGATGAGGGAATGCTCAGCTCACTGTGAGCAGTACTATACTTAGGCAAGTAGGCCTAGGCTGTACAAAAAAGATAACTGACTGTGATCCTGAGAGCAAGCCAGTAAGTAGGGTTTCTCCATGGTCTGTGCTTCAGTTTATACCTCCACATTCCTGCCTCGGCTTCCCTTGGTGATGGACCATAACCTATCAACTGAAATAAATACTTTCCTCCCCATGTGGGTTTGGATCAATGCTTTATCTCAGCAACAAATTCCTAACTACAACGTTTTTTGTTGTTGTTGTTGTCACTGTTTTGTTTCTAAGTGTTGTCCACTCCTCCCTCCTCCCTAAAAATGAGAGTTGTGCATGATTATTTGTAGTTAGGAAATACCATTTCTTAAGTCTTCTGGCATCTGGGTGCAACCAGTGAATTGTGGTCAGAAGTTCAGGCCTGGAGCTTAAGGAACTGCCCTTCAGCCTCCTCCTTGCTTCCCCCACCTCCATGAATTGAAGCTAGTAACAGTATGAGAGCCAGGAGCCAGGACACAGTGCAAGCCAGGAGGAGAGAAGCTGGGTCCCTGAATGGCGGTGTAGAGCAGAGAAGCTCTGTCCATTCTGGACCATGTGATAAGATAAATAATCTTCCTGGGTCTTTAGGAATTTTGGGTCTTTGTTACAGTCTTGCAGATTTTCATGTAAGTAACACAAACCCTGAGAGTTCATGTGAAGAACCAAGGTAATTCTAATTGGCTGGTTCCCAGTTGGCGCCTAAGTTCCACAGTGCCTGGAATATAGTAAGACTCGATACATGTGTGAGTGTGCACCACTAAGAGCTGTCAAGACATGAAGTCCCTGGCTGGTGCAAAAACCACAGCCTGAACAAAGCTTTCTAAATGCAGGTTACAAATGATGAGGAGAAGAGCAAACCACAGACAAATGGTAACAAGCGGTTAAACTCAGGTGGGAACCTTTGTGGGTACAGTGTAGAAATGACGGTTAATTATATGCCGTCACTTGAGTGATTTGCAGATAGTAATCACAGTCACTGTCATTTTCCAAAACAAAAGACTTATACATGCACAGACTATGCAGACAGGTAATTTCTTCTTTTAACAAGCTTGATGAGACATCAAGATTGCTATGCTGTAAAGGTCCAGAAGAAAATGAAAATCCATTGCTACAGTGTGCAGAGTGAATACAAAGTAGCCGCTTAATTAGGCTGCAAGGCTTTTTCTTTGGTAACAAATGGCATGACACCAACTATATTTGCTGAACATTTTCGAACATCATTTCTCACTATATGTGAAATGCTGCATTAAATACAAGAAGGAATTCATAGATAACAGAATAAGATACATAAAGATACAGGAGAGAGAGAGACAGAGACAGAGATGGGGACAGAGAGTGAGGATACTACAGAATCAGATATTAAGATTTCCAAGAAACTTCTGTGAATCATTGCCTTGGTCATGTTGCAAGTTTCTGCAGTGCCTCTGATCATCCATGGTTTGTAAGTTTAAAGTGAAAGAACAGAAAACACATGACATACACACTGACCTCCAGCAAACACTACCCAGTTCTCGTCTTCCACTCTGTGATACGGTATTTTAAAAATTTGATAGGATGTATGTGATGGCTGTTCTTGGTTACCAACTTGTCTACATCTGGAATTAACTAAGACCCAAGCCACTGGATACACCTGTGAAGGATTTTTTTTTCTTAATTAAAACCATTTGAAATGAGCAGACTCACTTTTAACCCACATCATTAAGGTGGAAAGATACACTTTCAATCTGGGCCACACCTTCTGCTGGCAGCCCATATAAATGACACGGAAGAAGGAAGCTTGCTCTCTTTGCCTGTGTGCCCTCACTTTGTCTGGCAAGTCCATTCCTTCACCAGCATAGAGCCTACTTCTTCAGGATTCCAGTGTATATTGAAGACCAGCTGAGACATCCAGCCTCTCATGGACTGAACTATTGGATTCTTGGATTTACTGTCGTTAGACAGCCATTGTTGAACTAGCAGGACCACAGCCTGCAATCCACTCTAATAAATCCTCTTTCTCCCGGATAGATTCTAGAATCACAATTTTTTTTTTGCTTATCTCAAGTGCCTTTGTGTATTTGTGTATGTGCACACTCCTTCATCTGGAGCAAATGAAGAATACTGCATTTTGTAAAGCAACCAATAATGGATCATGATAGACATCAGGAGTGTCAAGTGCAGGCAAGAAAATTCCTCCCTAGTAATTTAAGACTTTCTTACTGAAAGAAAATCCAGTGGCTTACACCATCCACTAACAGTTTAAAAAAAAAGAAAAAGTAAAAACGAAACAATTGCTCATTGTTTCCCTATCTAAGGGGACAATTATTTCACTATCACTGGGAGCAGAGCCAACCTGAACACTAAGATCTGTCCTTAAGTAGTTCTCTGGGTTTCTTTTACTACTTACTGGTCCAAGACCCACTTTCCACAGCACGCCAAAACTATTGAGTCCTATGCTCTCAGATCTGGGCCACTTGCAAGGTGGCTTCCCAGACACAGCCCTAAGGATGGTTCTGCTTGTCTTTTGGTGAGTGAAATTATGCTGTAAACCTCATCACCTCGCCTATTTTATTAACTTCCTACTTAACTATGTAAATTTACCTATATATTGAGCTACAGGAGGTTGGGCTTTGCATGGCTAGCAGTGTAGATTAAAAGTAATGTCTACTGGAAGCTCTTGTGAGAACATTTGATCAGCACGCTGGTAGCACTAGTTGAGAAGGTTGTGCAAACTGAAGCCTTGCTGAAGGAAAGGAGCTACCACTGGGGGCTGATCTTGAGGGTTTCTAGTAGGGGGTCAGGTGGGGGTGGACACTTCTTGTTCCCTTTGTACTTTGTGACTGTGAATGCAGTGTGGCCAGCAGTCTCCTGTTCCTGCCACCATTCACCTCCTCCCTGCTGCTCACCCCTGACAGATTGTATAGCCTCAAAATGCAAGCTCTGTGGTGCAGGATTTTACCCTAAGACTGAAACCTTCCATCTTAATCAGAAGCTCATTATTCTAATGGGAAAGCTCACGAGGACCTGGCATGTTAAAAGGGAGGTGAAACAACAGGATGTTGTGAGGGGAGGTTGTTGTAGAATAATCTTTCTGGACACTGTGAATATATGTTGCTCTCATTGGTTTAATAAAGAACCCAGTGGCCAATTGGCTAGGCAGGAGGAGGTTAGGTGGAACTTGTAGAGAGGGAGAGAGCTCTCTCTGGGATGAAGAGGGGCGGAGCTGCCAGCCAGATGCAGAGGAAGCAGGACATGTACAGGATGAGGAAACAAGCCACGAACCACGTGGCGCAAGTAAATGAATAGAAATGGGTTAATTTAAGTTATAAGAGCTAATAATAAGTCTCTATGTGGTTATTTGGGAGCTGGCTGGTGGGACAGAAAATTACACCTACAGGAGGTAATACATCCCATCAGACTGAGAAGCTCTTTAAGTCCAGAAGCAAATAACTGAAGAGGATTCAGGAAGTCCCTGAAACAAACCAGACTAGGACTCTCCCTCCCCAAGCATTTATACGCAGTAAGAAATGTGAAGGGATACACTCAGAGAGGCTGGGCTGTCCCACATTCTTAGAGCAAGCTGAGCAGCCTGGAAGAATCAGAGACTAGCGGAGCTGCCCAAAGAGGCTCAACCCAACTGAGCTGTATGGAAAGGAGACCCTCCAGCCTGTCGAGCTGCCTGCAGATTGTGCACTGAGCTCAGGTTCCCAGATTTCACGAGCTGTGGTGAGTTCTGGGTGATGCAACTGTCTTTGAATTATTTCTGCTCCTGTAAGTTACCCCAGTAAAGCTCGTTGGTCCACCAAGTTGGACTTTGGTGGTATCCTAACTTTGGTCTGTTGTCTATTCCCTATCTGGGGTAAGTAGACGTTTCTTCATATCTCCCGGGGAATAGTGTCACACAACCCTTCCTTAAGTTGTTCCTTGTCAGGCACTTTGCCCCAGCAATAAGAAAAGTAACAATATAGCCAGTATCCTGCCATTGTGACATGAGCCCAAGAAGCTCCAGGCTAATCTAGCCTGCACACACCAGTGTAGAGCCTGCCCACAAGCTGCCCTGAACCACATTTCCTGCACCTGCTGTTGATAAAGCTCACACAGCTGAACCACTCACTGTCTTCTTGAGGAGCTGTGGCCAGCTCAGAAATATATCACTTCATACTTTCCTTCCTGCTCTGTCTCACCTCCACTGTTCCTTCCGCGGTGTTTCCTCAGGATAATACTGTCCCCATTGAAACATGGCATCTAAGTTTCTTTCTCCTAGTCTCTGTGTCCTGGGAAACCTGTGCTAAGTTAGCATTACACCCTTAAATCTTAAACTTCTGAGCTGGAGCAGCTGGCTGATCCTGGGCTCCATGCCATGTCCTTACTGCCAGGGAACTGGGAAAAGCAACATCTGTCTCCCTTGTGATGCTGTGGGAAGAGGCAGAGTCTCTTCTATAGAATTAACCCTGAACAGGAAGTGTTTGGACTCTGAATACAAGGTGAGGAGTGAACTTGCTTGACCCCTACAGTCCCATTCCACCCATGCATTCCTCCAAACGGGGCGGCCACCCTCTGTGCAGCATGCCTCAGGTGTTCTGTCCTCTTCCGTCTCTTAACCCTGCCAATCTCTGTGTTAGCATTTGCTTCTGACAGTCTTCCTTTTCCTGTTGATCCCATTGAGCCAGATGCTCCAGCCTGACTCACCCTTCCCATCCTCCCAATCCCCTACAGAGTTCAATTCCTCTTTGTATTTCTGTCCACAGGTCAACAGTCAGTTCTCACCCTGGTCTCCTGTCATTAACATCCCAGTTCTTTGCTGCCTTCAGAGTAGCAGCAGCTGCTTTCAGGTACAAATGGTGAATGAACACTGGACATCCTATATCTTTCAGAGTGGAGGGACACTAAGTCAGTCAGCAGGGACCTGATTCCACAGAACAACAAGATGATGGGACTTCCAGCCTTTTCTTCTTAACGCAGTGTCTGGGCGAAGTCTTCAGCTGGCCTCAAAGGGGACTTTTCTGTAACTCGGTATCCTGGACCCCAGATGTAGTCCCCCATTTTCCAGCTTAGTCTGCTGAAAATGTACATGTTGTATAATTGTTGGGAGACAGTTTTTGGGGGGCAAACAGAAATGATAATGCTCCCTATGGTTAGCCCTCTCTTGCTCTCTTTAGCAGGTTCTCATTCAAACATTGGGATTTCCCATGGGATGCTAATGTAATGGCATCTTGTCTCTCCCTGACTCAGAAGTTCAGTACAGTCATATAGATTTTATGACATGTAAGGGAAAATTATTGCCATTATGAACACCACACATTTACTATAGCAACTTTTCCGGCATATCAGAGTAAAAGGTTTCTCTTTAAAAACTCAGTTTATTAAGTCAAGTTTCTAATTCCTTACCCTAATCTGCCTTCCCCCTGTGCCCCTTGGATGCTGTGGTAATCTCTGTAAAAATCACAATTCTGACTGAAGTGGAGACAACCTATTGCCTACAGAGGCTCTGCTCTGTTTGGTTCTGTGGGGCCCGACTTTGACGTGATAGAACTGAATTGCTCTTTACCTTTGCAAAGCATTTGGTGCACTATACAGTTTTTATCAAATACATTCAGTCTGTCTGCTGCCCCAAACAGCAGGTTATCTGCATGGCCAAGTGCTTTTTCTGAGGCATTAGGGTTCCATTTTAAGGCCCCTGACTACACATTTAGCAACTATTTAAGGTGCAATTTATGGAACTTAAGTCCTAGGCTAACCACACTATGAATAATACTTAGAGGAAGGTTAACACAGGCTTTTCAGCCTGGAGTAGGCAGAAGGCAAACAACCAGGTCTAAAATGTTACAAAATGATGGTCATAAAAGTATGTGCCAGGTAGAGTCATAATGTGGAGAAGTGCATGGTCCTTTTCACCTGGGGTTGGAGGGGCAGGATTAGAAGGCAAAAAAAGGCAGGGGTGGGGGTGGTTTACAACTGTTGTCATGGTAACAGTCAATGGGTATTGTTGGAATATACAAACCACCTCGAGGAGCTGTGAAGATCAGAGAAACAGGATGTAAAGAAGTGTCTGCCAATAGAGGGAACTAGAAACCCAAGAAGTATGTAGAATATGAAGAATGGCCTTCATGCTATTTTTGGAATTTCGGCTTCAGATGCACCGACAGCAGACATGGAATATCTTAATGCTGAATATACTAATTCTTCAATAAGTGCAGTTGTTCAGTTGGAAGTTATGGCAGCCATCACTGAGCAGCCCCAGCATATTCCAAAAGCTGGAGAGGAAGGACAGAGAGCATGTTAAAGATGTGAGGACAACGTGAGGGATAGAGAGAGAGGGGATAGTGAGTACCAGAGCACGAAAGGAGAAAGAATTCTAGTGTCATATTGCATAGTAGCGTGAATATAGTGCACAGGACAAAATTTAAAATAGCTAGAAAAGAGGAATTTGAATGTTTCCAACCCAAAGAAATAATGAATGTTCAAAGTGATAGAAATGTAATTATACTGACCTTATCATTATAGGTTGAATTGGATGCATCAAAATATCACACACACTATATATATATGTGTGTGTGTGTGTGTGTGTGTGTGTGTATGTAAAATACAAGCAGGGAAATGAAGAAATCATGAGTATATAAAAACAGAATTAGTCATCAGTAGAATGTAGTGATTTAAGTCCAAGTGAAGGTGTAAGGTATGGGAACATGTAGCATTCTGAGTGAAGGGAAAGAGGACATTTTTGTAGTGTTTTACTTAGGAAACAGAAAAAAGGGTAGGAATGGAGGTAAGCAAGTTTACATTCTACTGTGTTGTGCACATATCTCAATGTGCCTATCTTCTGCCTAAGAAACGCTTGGTGACCACTTCACCAAAGCTCAAGAGCTAAAGCTGGCACATCACTCTTACTTCCATTTTCCACTGCATGCTGGATAACACACCATACATCTGTCACTCCAGTGCCAGAGTCTGTTGGCTCACTGTCTTGGCAAGCCACTCTCTATTACAGGGCCTGCCTGGAAACTCAGTTTTCATAATCTGTAGTCACAGACCCCCGCAACATCACTCAGAATCCTAGTAGTAACAGATGCAGAGGACGGACCTCTAGAATCCATTAAATCTCAGGACGAAGAAAGTAGTGACACTAATCCATGGTGGAGTCAATAGCCACCTCCAGGGACATGCTCTCACACAGCCCTGAAGAATAGCCAAGCTGTTCTACAGCAGTGCCTAAGAAATGCAGAGGAGCAGACATGTCACCTCATGGCTGAGGCTTCTAGAACTGAAGGGATTAACTCATGGTGAGCAGAGGAATAGAATCTCAGGTTGGGTAGTTGAAGTCAGATCCCTTTGTTTCTCAAGCTTGGAGATAGAAAGGAAATAAAAAACAAAACCTCTAAATCCTGTCCTGTTAAACGTGTGTGTGTGTGTGTGTGTGTGTGTGTGTGTTAGAAGTTAAATATTTTCTATCTTTGGACAACAATGTTCAAATTTAATCTTAAAATCTGCAGAGTCATGGCTCTCCCTTTCATCATACAGTTTCTCTGGGTTGATTTAGACATCCTCAATTACATTGAAAAAGAAATATTCCAGCAGGGGTCTCTCTCCGCACATGGTACAAAGCATGCCTGACATCTGCAGCCTCTCCATCTTCCTTATCCACAGTGCTATGGAAATAGATGTCCATGTAAAATATGCCAACATTCTTTTCTTATAGAATTAGAAAGCCACAGAAAAGATAAAATGCAACATCACAATCATGATCAGGATGATAAACACGTTTGTTCACTATGTGCACTATGTTTACTTGTTTCATCAAGTAAAACACTTAGAATCCACACATTTCTATCCCTGACTTGACTTCTAAACACATGTATCTTTAACTTCTTTTGTTTCTTCTCTTGTTTACCTAGGACATTGGATATTTTGGCAGGGCAATATGTATTTCATAACTATTATTATTATTACTATTATTATTTTGAGACAGAGTCTTACTATAAATACTAAGCTGGCCTGGAACACTAGATCCTCTTGCCTCCCCCTAACAAGTGCTAGGACAGTAGACATGAAGCAATATGCCTGGCTATCTTATTAATTCTTGTTTTAATTAATACTGTCTTGAGACAGTATCTCATGTAGCCCAAGATGGTCTCAGAATTGCTGTGTAGTGACCTCGAACTCCCGATCCGCCTCCCTCTACTGCCCACATGTTGAGATTACTGGCATGTACCTCCATGTCCAGCTTCTCTCATAGACTTTCATATGTGTTTTCCCACTGTCTTAACTACTTTGCTATTGCTGTGAGAAAACACCATGACAAAGGCAACTTTGGCAAAGGCAACTTTAAAAAGAAAGCATTTAATTTGGCTAGGTGTCAGAGGTTTAGAGTCTATGGCAATGGAGCAAAGGAACATCTGAGAGCTACTGTCTTGATTCACAAGAGGCAGAGAGTGCAATCTGGGAATGGCAGGAGTCTCTTTGAAACCTCAACATCCCCAGTGACACACCTCCTCTAACAATGACACACCTCATAATCCTTCCAAACAGACCCACCCCCTGGGAACCAAATATTCAAATATATGATCCTATGGGGGCCATTCTTATTCAAACCACCACCATACCAACTAAGTGTGTGTGTGTGTGTGTGTGTGTGTGTGTATGTGTGTGTGTGTGTATGTGTGTGTATGTGTGTGTGTGTATGTGTGTGTGTATGTGTGTGTGTGTATGTGTGTGTGTATGTGTGTGTGTGTATGTGTGTGTATATGTGTGTGTGTATGTGTGTGTGTATGTGTGTGTGTGTATGTGTGTGTATGTGTGTGTGTATGTGTGTGTGTATGTGTGTGTGTGTGTATGTGTGTGTATGTGTGTATGTGTGTGTGTAT
>CABHPH010149220.1:10477-40449 GCA_902168325.1 Peromyscus nudipes | reverse complement strand
ACACACACACACACACACACACACACACACACACACACACACTCTGAACCAAGCATTTTCCTCATTTTGTGTGTGTGTAACCAGAAACCTCCCTGAGGCTTTTGCAGCTTGATAATGCCTTTCCTAAGATGACATTAGTGTAAACAGTCCCCAACTTCTTCCCTGAAGGGACTAGATAGCATGGGCTGTGGCCCACCTGGGGAGAATGAATGAACCTCCCTGGCCTAATATTTTGTGAGAAGCTACAGCCTCTTGGCAGAAGAAATCATTTTCCAAGGTCCCGTTGGTCCCCTTTAATATATGATTCTGCAGGGAGAGCCAGCCATCTTAGTTTCAAACGCATCTGCTCGGTGCCTGAGGACCGCTTCTAGGCTGCTTGTTCCTGGGCGTTTAGCTCACCTGGCTGTGTGTGTCTTATTATCATGACAGTCTCATATCCTAGAGTATTCATTTCTACTGTGTTTGCCTTTATGTATCTTCAACAAAAGGCCTTTAACCATGAAGATTTGACATCTCGTTACAGGTTGAGCGCTTGGGTGTGAACACACTTTGCAGGGATAGATTAAAATATCCCCGAATTGTTTCCTGGTTCTTTTTATAAATAGTTACCATCAGGGGATAGCACTTAAGGGAACAAGTGCCTTTGAATGTTCCAGTGAGTGGTATTGTACTGACATCTCTAATTCAGAATGATAAATCACCTCACGTATACTGCCAAGTTGTGCCTATTAACAGCACTGTCCGGAGCTAACCTGGCCAAGAGTGCCCACTTCCCTGGAATTGTTCTTAACCTTTCAAAGCTGGGGACGGAGCAAGCATGGCTACTACTCCTACGCCCATCATTGCCCAACTCTGTGGCCTTGACAAAGACTTTTAGTCGTTCTGGGCCGCAGTTTATAAGATCAAAAGCAGCAGCCAGTAACATCATCAAAGGGCTTCCTGCAGCGTCAGGTACTAACATATCACTTCATGTCTTACTAAGCAACCCTTTTCAGAGAGCTACTAGATACTAGCACATTTTTATAAATGATCGCATTAAATTTCGTCAGCAACCCCATAGAAGGTCTGTTCGTAACATTCCCATTTTACAGATGGAAAAAAAACTGAGAAGAACAAAAGCAAAGTCACTTGAACAAAGCCCCTCAATACAGAAAATAGACTCCAAAAGCAATATGGCCCGAAAACCATGCTAGCAATTATCAACATGAATTTTCTCCTTGTGGAGGTTTGAACGAGCATGTCCGCCATGGGCCTAAGTATCTGATCTCAGTCCCCTGTCAGCGACACTGCTTGGGGAGATGCAGCCTTGCTGGGTGACGTATGTTACTGGGGACACGTTTTGATATTTCACAAACTTACTCTACTTCCAGTCAGCTCTCTCTCTGCTTCCTGTTTACTATGAAGAATCTGACTCCTCAGTGACCTGCTCCCTGCCTCCATACCCCTACGGCCCCTCTTTGTAATGGACTCTTAACCCTCTGGGACCATAGGCCAGGAGAAACTTTCTCTTGCAGAAGTTGCCCTTGGTCATGGTGTTTTGTCACAGCTACAGAAAAGCAGTGGATACACCCTCGATCTTGATGGTTTTATTGGCCAAGTCGAGTTTAGTCACGTGCAAGTGGGTGTGAAGAACAGTTTGATCAGAGAAGTACCCAGCTGTGCTTCTCCACAGGAGATAATTCCTCCCTTGTGTGGAGACAGTTAGCTCTGTCTAGACACTGTTCTCATTATCATAATTGTGGGGTGTTGCTTGTAGTTAGTGAAGGGGGGCCATAGGTTGTATCCTTTACCAACCCCCACAACAAAGAATTATGTAACCACAAACACCTGAGCTTGAAATGTTCCATAGCAAGACTGTTGTGTTTGTATGTCTCCAAGGGGGGGGGGGGCGGTCTTTGGCATTTTTTTATTTATGGCTAACGTACCCACACGTGTCTATTTGACGATGATGAATTCCACATTATTGGGATGTGGGCTACAGTAAAGATAACAGCTCCTTCCACACTTCAGTTTTTATTGATCAGTTTTAAATGAGGTAGGATGAAAGGAAAGGTCTCCTAACTATATGAATTATCCCGTTTCACTAAGAAAACTTAGCAGCCATTCAAAGAGGAAAACAAAAGAATCCCTGGCTATACATCACAGCGATCTGAGAAGATTTACCAAATGTCCTTGCTCCACAAATTCTGGCTCATTTGGTTTGGTGTGGTCTTGGTGGTACTAGCACATACTCCAAGTTGAGTATCACCAGCTGTACTGGATTGAGGTGTGCAATTGGGTAGAATGTAGACAGAACAGTGATTTTTAGGGGTGATTTAGACATTAAAAACTAGATATGAAAGTGTTGGGTTTCTTTTTTTTTTTTGGCTCTTTCACTCTTTTGGGGGCCTGCCACCCAGCTCCCAAATAAATCACATACAGAGGCTTCCAGTTTTTTTTTTAATAATACATGGATGTAGCAAATTTGCTTGTAGTATCTTTTTTATTTTATAATTTAATTTAATTTTACATATCAGCCATGGATTCCCTTGTTCTCCCCCCTTCCCCCCCAGAGGCTTATTTTTAATTATGAATGCCCAGCCTTAGCTTGACTTATGTTTTGACAGCTTTCCTTAACTTTAAGTGTCCTGTCTACCTTTTGCCTCTGGGCTTTTCCTATTCTCTTATTTCTGTAAATCTTACTCTTATTCCATGGCTTGCTGTATAGCTGTGTGGCTGGCCCCTGGAGACCTCCTCCTTCTCTGGCTCCTCCTTTTTAATCTCCTCTTCCCAGATTTCTCCTTCTATTTATTCTCTCTGCCTGCCAGCCCCGCCTATCCTTTCTCCTGCCTCGATATTGGCCGTTCAGTTCAGCTTTTTATGAGCCCATCAGGTGTTTTAGACAGGCACCGTAACACAGCTTCATAGAGTTAAACAAATACAACATAAACAAAAGTAACACACCTTAATATTCAACATGAAAGATAGAGGGATTTAAAAACCTTGCAGCAGCCTTCCGGAGATGCAGCACAAACCTTTCATGAGGAAACAGATGAGCCGTGCTTTACATCCCCAAAGGCACATTTCATGAAAGACCTGACCTGTATACCACCCAGTGTCAATAAATGAGGAATGACTGTTAGAGGCTAATGGAGATTAAAGAGACATGGTAACCGAATTCAGCACATGAATCAGGACTCTCTTTTGCTATAATGGACATTAGTGGGATAATCTTCAAAAGCGAAGTGTAGTTTGTAGATTTCTGTATTTGTTTGTTTCCTGCCAGCTGGGATAAAACACCGTTGAAAGTGACTTACAGGAGAGGGGTGTGCTCTGGCTCACAGCTCAAGTCCATCATGGTGGGGAAGTCCATGTGGCAGGAACTTGAAGCATCTGATGACATTTTATCTACAGTCAATCAGATTTCCATACTGTAAATCAGTCTCCCAAGGGAAGCCAGGCAGCAGAAGGATTTACACCCACGGTGGTCATTTATCTAGATCACCAAGCTTCCGGGTTAGAAAACTGATGAGATTTGGGTAACAGTGTGGAAATCAGAGTCCATTTGGGATAGCACAGAGATGTCTGGCCAAATGGAAGGCCAACACAGCCCACAAAGAAAACAATCAGACTTGGGAACAGAAAGCCAGTGGAAGAGGGGGGCTCTGGCGGTCTTTCATTTTCTAATTAATCTGTTCTATGTCACTTTTTTGAGGGGAAAAAAAAAACCTGTGTTCCCTCCTCATCCTCTCCAGCAGCTCCTTTCTATGCTCAGGCTGCATTTGTGCTGCGTTTCCACAGGAAAGCCACTGGGATGCCTGGATGAAACTTACATTTAGTTACAGGGGACGTGAACCCAAGTATCAGTCAGTGGCTGGCACATGCTACCCATCAGCATTTAGCTGTCTCTGGCCCTGTCCAGCTCTCAAAATGAGACCACGCATGTGTGCTACTCCTTGAACTCACCTAGGAAGTGCAGCCTCCATCAAGATGAGATAACTCTGAGCTAATGCTCAGCCAACAGTCTGACTTACTGGAGCCCAGAGAATTCCCACAGACAGAAGTATAGGTCCCACGCTATCGCGTTGGAAAACTACAGTTGAAATTCCTTATTTGTGAGGGATTGGGAAGGCTCCTTTCAAACACAGGCAGGCGCTTGTATTTAAAGGGTTCCCCAAAGGGGTATTTTGTCAGAAAGACCTTGTACCTTGTATAGTTGTTAAGATCCAAGAGAATGGACAAATGGCAAGTGGCGTTGAAATGCATCCCTCCTGATTCAGCAGGTGCAGATAGATGGATGAACAGGCCTCATGGAGGAGTCACGGAGCCTGCTCTATGGCTACCTCGTATACTCCTTCATACAGATGCTGCTTCTCCTGTGGGAGGGCTTACCTCTCCTCATAGTTAGTGCTAAGGCAAAATATACTTTATAACCAGCACTACTGAGATCCAGAATTCTCCTAGAGCATATTAGACTATATGTGGGCATCATCCTCGATGGCTCTTCTTCCATATTAGCTGAGGCACGGGCTCACAACCAAACCCAGTGCTGGCTGCTATGGCCAGTCTCCCTGCCCACGCCGCTTTCTGAGGCTGGAGTTGCCGGTGGGCCCCCACACCCACCTGGCATTTTCATAGGTTCGAGAGATCGGTACTCCAGCCCCCTTGCTGGGGTGATAAGCGATTTAACCACTGAGTCATCTCGGCAGCCTATGAACCAAATCTTGACCTACTATTTTTTTACTTCCTAAACATGAAAGGACTTTGGCTCCACTTTTGTCCTCTCTCCAAAATCCTCTCCATTTGGAAAAAGGGACCTAGTCTCCGGCATGGTGGTGCCGTCACACCTGTGGACTATCTTCTGTTTTACAGGCCACTTTCGAATTCCGTCTCACCCCTTAGCAGGTATTATTGGCCTGGTTTGAGCACACGACCTAATCAGACGTTAAGAGTGGGGAGGAGCCTGTGTCTTAGCAGCTGGATAGGGAAGCAGTGTTTCCATCCATTTGCTGACCCGTCGTTCCATTGTCAGACAGCTAAATGGCTCTTTTTTTTTTCTTACTCAAGAATAACAAAGTAGAAGATGCTTGTGCTGGGCCAATAATAATTTTAAAAAGCGTTTGTGATCCTCCGTGACAAAGCGCTCGGAGAACAACAATGATTTTTGTGTGTCATCTAAATGGCTTTGAAAAGCTTTGTGTTTGAGAGGAGGTGGTGGAGAGCTAAGATCAAATGGGGCCAACCCGCCAACTGTTTCCCACGGCAACTGTATCCTCTTTGTGAGCTTTAGAGAGCTATGGACCATAGACTCGTGGATATAAATGCAATAATAGCCTTTATTTTTGTTCTTAGCAAAATTAGTATTTTTCATGATACGGTGCCAGCTGGTTTTAAAATCATAATCTTAGCCACCTCTGGCTTTTCCCTTCGTCATTATAGGATTTTTCTGAGTCAGTTCACTTCCAGATGGATGTTGAATTGAAAATCCTTGCACATTGTCAGAGCATTCAGGTGTGGTCGTTGGGAAAGGATGCTCTCGTTTAAATGTAGCCAAACAGATATCCATCATTGTATCCTTGGCTGGTGGTCCCTTCATCTGCATCCTTTGCCCTTGGCGTGGAGAGCTTACGTTTCCTGTGAAGACTCTTCTCTGTCTTCCTTGTTCTGGCCACAGCTTTCCTTGGGTCTCCTCTTCTTCCCATGTCTGTGTACCTCTTGGAAAAGCTCATAAAGCACTTTGTAGGTCTTGGTGACACCAGAGCTATGGGGGATGCACTCCCAGTCTCAGGCCTTTGCCTGGACTGCCACACAGCCATGTCCACCCTACTGTTCTGTGTAAAGTGGCAACAGTTGGGTTTGTGGATTCCTGGTCTTTGCCCTCTCCAGGAAGCAAGGCACAGGTGCTCAGACGGATCCAGAATCCTATCCACCCCTTCTTTCTCTTTGGAGGTTTTAAGTAAGATCCAGTAGGGTCTAGAATCCTTACTTAACTATACACTTTTAAAATCTTTTCTTTGGCCTCACAAAACATGCCCCCAAATATTTTAACATCAGCAGCTAGACCACAGCTTTTTAACTGAAAGGCAAAAAAAATCGACCCCCTTTTTTTTTTCTGCTTCCACAACTGAGGAAGTAGATGACCCACGTGGATAAGGGCTTCGTGAAAGGCTCCAGCAGTCCATGCATCCCTCTAAAATTACAGCCAGTATTCAAAAAAGAAGACGAAGTCCCCCAGCAAATGTTTTTCTGTTATCAAAGGTTTGCAGGCTGGATGCCTCCTTGTCTGGATGAAGTTCTGTGCCACTCACAGGCCAGGAAGGTGAAGTTCTGTCAGTCACAGGCCAGGAAGGCAGCGAACAGGCTGCTGGCAAGTAAATGATAACATCGCCACAGTACTCCTGTTTCGTGCCGCCCGAAACTCTGTTTCGTGGTTCATTCTGCTGAATCAGCATCTAACACACCCAGCCTTTCATAGAGCTGACTGTAGGCAGACGCTGCCCAGAGCCCAGTGCCAAAAAGACACGCAAATCGTGAATGTATTTTTCATAATTCCGCAAAATTCTTACAGCTCTCTAAAGAGGTGATGGGCGTGACCAGCCTGTCAGTGACCTTTGCCTTTTAAGGAAAATGCCTGCACCATAACGCACGCATGCACGCAGCCATTCAGCTAACTCGGTGTGGATTCCCGGCTCTTTGGACTCTAGAATACTGTAATGGTCCTAAGCTATTGACAGCCACACTTGGCATCTCCTCCTGCATGCAGGGGCATGCATTTATGAAATGCTGCCCTAACTATTTTCTTGTGAACAAGTAACTTGGGTGGTAAGTTGTCTAAAGTAAACTGTAAAGATTGACCTCAGTAGAGGAATTAGCTCATAGCTCCTTAACTCTTCTGTATCTGAAAAGTGATAGCCACCCTTTGCCTACATACCTGGGAGGGTTGGGAACATCAGTGAAGCAGCCAGCACAAAAGGTAGACATCTTACATATAAGTGGTGTATAAACCCCAAAGTGTACTACATGATACCCTGATGCTGAGATGCCATCACCGACATGAGCGGAAGTAAGGACCCAAAACATGACTGCTGGGAAATGCCATCTTCTGGGCATGGCATGGATGTTGTACTCATGAGCTCACAGCCGCTGTGATCACCCAAACAAGATCAAGTCAGTCAAAACTTCCGCATGGCCCCATCCCTTATAGAGGAGCTCTTGGAAGTTGGTATCTGCTGAGGGAGAGAAAATCATTCTTCTTTGGGGATGAGGCCTCTGGGTGGTGTCCCGTGCCTCAGTTGATGGCCCCACATCTGTGCATTTAAGGACATCACCAATTGCACTTGGTGGGCTGTCAAAGAAGAAAATGGCAGGAAGTTGGAAGGAGGGTGTGTTTATGGCGAAAAGTGTGAAGGGAGAAGGGAAATAGATATGATCATATTTCATTGTATACGTATATGAAATTCTCAAAGAATAAAAAATTAAAAAAACCATTTCATCTATGGATGACACAGCAGAAAAAAAAATGGAGAATCCAATACTCTTATCTTTATGAAAGGAAAAAAAAGCATGTCTAAATGTCTATTGATCTCATGTACAAAATGACAGTCTAAGACCAGAGGGTTTGTTGAGAAAGCAGTTTAAGCATGAGCTGCCCACAGCCAGCATTTTGGAACAGCACCCCCCCCCCCAACCTGATTCCCCCAAATACCTAGGAGCCCAGCTATGGTCGCTATTCCTTGAGAAAATGCAGCAAAGACCTGTGCAAACAGAGTGCAGGATGGGTTCCCTGCTCTCTGCTGTCTTAGGTCCTATCAATCTGTGGCCTAGCAACCCCATGCCTATGTCTCTCAGTCACTATGTGCACCCCAGTGCTTGGTGAGGCCACCAGAAGCCAGCCAAACACCCCTGTTACAGTGAAAAGTGCCCAGTTATTATCAAAATTGGTGTGCAATTATAAGCCCCCTTCCTGGGTACTGAAGAAGAAATGAATTTTGTACAAAATGCCTTTCAAACGTTGTTCATTTTTATCTCTTTGAAGTGCACTGTGGAAGAATTCCTTGGTTTGTCAGTTCTGTTTCCTAGTGCCCTGTGCTTTTACTTATTTTTTGCAGGTTGAACTGCAAAAAGAATTGCCAATATTCAATCGTTTTTGACCTTAATGAAATGCAATTTCATGCATTTCAACCTCATATAATCTCCACAAGAAGTCCCTGATGCACTTCTGGCTTGAAATAGCAAACTTAAAAAGGATTTGTATCTTAGTCACTGTTCTTTTCCTGTGAAGAGACACCATGACCTAGACAACGTTTATAAAAGAAAGCATTTAATTGGGGACTTGCTTGTAGTTTCAGGGGCTTAATCCATTATCATCATGGTGGGGAACATGTACTGGAGCAGTAGCTGAGAGCTACATCCTGACTATCGGGCCAAGAAAGAGAGAGAACTGGGCCTGGCATGGGCCATTGAAACCTCCAAGCCCACCCTCCCCAACCCCCCAACTCCCCCCTCTATGACCCTCTTCCTCCAACAAGGCCACACCTCCTAATTCTTCTCAAACAGTGCCATACCCTGATGACAAAGCATTCAAATATTGGAGCCTATGGGGGCCATCCTTACTCAAACCACCCACAGTATGATTTGTCACTGATGAAGTCTCTCTATAATAGCAGGAACAAAATGAAAAAAAGCAACCCTCAGCCTTAAATATAGGAAAAGGTACCACAAGCCAATCAGATATCCTGGTTGCTCTATATGAGGGGTCTGAAAGAACCAGGAAGGTCAGCTGAGGAGATGGCTCAGTGGGGAGGATTGCTTGATATGCAAGCAGGAAGCCCTGAGTTCAAATCCCCTGCATTTGTGATAAAACTGGATGTGGTCATGTATGGGCCTATAGCCCCAACTCTGGGATTTGCAGGGAGAGATAATAGGAACCCTGGGACTCGCTGGCTGCCAGAACAGCTCCAGTTCCAGTGAGAAATCCTGTCCCAGAGGAATAAGGTGAAGAGTAATAGATTAGGACATTCAACATCCTCCTCTGGCCTCTGCAAGTACACATAGGTGCATGTGTACACACACAAGCACACCTGCATGTACACACTCACACACACACACACATACCTGTGCACATAAGTGCATATGCACACATGAGCACACGTGTGCGCGCGCACACACACACAAACACACACTTGTGCACATAGGTGCATATGCACACATGAGTGTGCACACACACACATAAACACACACACACAGTTTTTTAAAGAAGATCCATCTAGGTACATATTTTAGGTTTAGTGGGCCACATGTCTTGACTCTGCATTGTTCTCCAAAGTTTTAATATGTAACAAATGAAAACAAATGTGGTCCAATAAAACTTTATTTGCATAAGCAGGCAGAAAAATTGGAATTAACTGTGGTTTGCTAACCTGCTTTCCAGGAAACAGGAATGGGGGTTAAAAAAAAAAACACATCCCTACATAAACTGTGTGTCTATTGCTGAACTGCAGAACACAGGGGATAGCTGTGATCCCCCAAAGACAAAATCGGGTGACAGTCATGCTTCTATTGGTTCATGGAAGAGGGCACAGTATAAGACAGTTGGCTAGAACATGGCAGACTCTGAGGAGAGGATGGGGTCAGTGTTAGTGTGTTTGCCTTGTCTCACACATGGAAGGTTCTAGGGGCCACCCACCGCCAGGAGCATGACTCTGCAAATTTGCACATTTGCACGCACAGGTTCTGGAATAAAGTAGTTCTTTTTAATTACTATTATTACTATTGTGCGTGTGTGTGTGTGCGTGTGTGTGTGTGTGTGTGTGTGCGTGTGCGTGTGTGTGTGTGTGTGTGTGTGTGTGTGTGTGTGTGGCAGGTATGCAAATGTCACAGCACACATGGAGATCAGAAGAAAACTCTGTGGAGTTCTTTTCTTCTACTTTTATTGGGATTCTGGAATTTGAACTGTGCTTGTCCGGCTTACAGAGCAACAGAGTTACACACTTAGCCATTTCATGGGCCCCAAATCAAAGCATTCATTAACCAGGTTCTCTTTTCAAGCCATTCTTGTGTGATGGTGAGATACATCCATCTTTGGCAATTCAAGGGCTCAAGATACTTACTACCTGTCACCTTTGGGGGTGGCTGTGACTCAAACGTCCGCCCTCCCCACATAGCAGACAGTGTTGTCCAAGGAAGAAGGGGATAAGGAGACTCGTGAGGCAGGGGGAAGCATGCAAGCTTGAGATGAAAAGGAAGCCTCATATGACTGTCCTACACATGTCCTATACGGTGGCCCCCATGTGAGCCAGGGGAATATGTAGGAGGGAACCTAAAGAGGACATTTAGTAGAATAACTCAAACAAGCTGGAACTGGATGGACACATTTTTGGTGTTATTGAGACAGAGGCTGATGTCTTCAACAGAAATAGGAAGGGCTTCAGACACTGTAGGAATGAGACAGATGTGATTCTTTAATGAGACAAGTGGCGAAGCGCACCCCTGTGAAGTGAGTGAAATGGTGCTTCCTGAAATAGAACATCCAAACTCCTGCTGTGGAGGATATTTGACAGAAAGGAAGGACTGCTGGCTTAGCATTCATAAAGCCCCGGGTGCCAGAGGCCAAACTTGGGTCCTCTGAGGGGGCCGTCCATGCTCTTCACCACTGAGCCACCTTCCAGCTCCAGGGTCCTTGATTTTCGACACAGCTGTGATGACTTTGAGTTTTGTCCTGTTTGTGCATCAAGTCCCACCCAAGGTCTAGTGTCATTTCTGCTGTTGGCCATGTGGCTGCTCTGAGCTGTGGTTTATAATATTATTTACCTTTCAGATAAGGGTTTGGAGTGATCATTGGCACATCATCTCTCAGCAGATAGATCCGAGGAATGCCAAAGGGCAACTTAACCTCTGGAACAAGGAAAGCCGAGTGAGATTTGGAACCCGATGTTTATTTTCATGTCTCGAGGGGAGGGTATCATTCTTAGGAATGCACTGCCTAGCCTCAGATGTGTCATTGAAGTGACAGGAAACAAAAGGAATTGCCCTAGACTTACCTGAAGGCATGCTGGCACATGGCTCATCAGTGCAGATAAGATCTTCCGCCATTTAATGTGTCGGACACAGGATCTTCTAACACAGTGTCCCGCCTAGCCAATGGGCTGCTGTAAGAGTGAGACAGTAAAGGGCAAACAGTGGTTGTAAGAATGAAGACCTTGGGGCTGGAGAGATGGCTCAGAGGTTAAGAGCACTGGTTGTTCATCCAGAGGACCTGGGTTCAATTCCCAGCACCCACATGGCAGCTCACAACTGTCTGTAACTCTGGTTCCCTGGGAACTGGCACCCTCACACAGATCTACATGTAGGCAAAACACCAATGCACATAAAATAAAGAAATAAATTATTTTAAAAAATGAAGACGTTAGCTGCAGTAACGAACCACAATTCCAAAGGCACTCGTTAGTGCCGAGATGAAGACCACGGACTCCCAAGGACTATCCTCACGAGTGCCAGCAGCATTATTGTAAAAGAACTCCTCAGCATGTGGGTAAACTCTTACAAGTGTCGAATGCTCCAGCCTGAGATCTTTTAACCTTAGACTTATGGAATGCCAACTATCTGTGGACAGGAAAGCTGTGAATTAATTAGTAAATGCAAGGGCTTGGGACCCAAGATGGTACTCATCCGACAGCATTTGAGGGTATAGAGAAGATGCTGGTGCTTCTGGTGCTGCTGGTGGTGGTAACCTCTTGTCGACAGGCTGGACTGTAAGGATATAAACCTTTCTCTTTTTTAATTTAAATAGTGCTCTCCTTAAAAATATTTTGTGTGGTATGTGCAGGTTTCATGTGTGTGTGGGGAGGGATGTAGGCCATCAGTCACTACCCATTTTTTTTTTTTTGAAATCGTGTCTTTCACTGGGACCTGGGGCTCATCAATTAGGGTAGACTGGCTGGCCCACAAGCCCCTGAGATCCTCCTGTCTCTGCCTCCCGAGCACTGGAATTACAAGTGTGCCCCACAATACCGGACATTTTTAAGTAGGTTCTGAGGTTAGAGCTCAGGCCCTCACGCTTGCATTCCAAGCACTGAGCTCCCTCTAGCCCTGCTGTGTGAAGCTGCTGAGCAGAGCTCATCCTCAGGGAGGTCTGGTAGCTGTTAGTAGTTCCTGCTAGTTCTGAAAAGGGAAAATATTCGACGCCTCTGTACTCTTGGGAAGTAGCTAAGAGAAGTGCTAAGCCCCCAGACTCTGTAGCTGAAAATTTAACCAGTGTCCTTTCATTAGCCCACCTAGGAACTTCCGCCACCGTTAAAACATAGTCCGTCACTCAGTAGCCTTGAAATACGCAGCTTTTGGTAGAGAGATGCTGGCGCATACTAAGCTTAGCCCAGGAAGCCTGCACATCTCTACAGAGGATGGCTAGGTCTCCGCAGGGACCCAGAGGACATAGTTTAGGGATCACTGGTTCAGAGGATCAGTCAGTTGGGGACCATAAAACCACTGTGCCAAGACATTCCTGAGGTCACAGCATAATGGACAGCAACCCCCAGCTTCAGTGCCCTGGCTTGAACAATGCATTATATAACAATTCTAATTATAGTGATCACTATGAGTTCCCAGTTTCTCTGGCTCCCCTGCCTCACTCCACACTTTCATTTATGCCACACAAAGAGAAATAATTCTCCGTGGAATTCTTAGTCAAACCATCTTACTTGGCTGGCAAGGGTCTGAGACCTAAATCAAGCATATGGAAAAAAAAACATTGAGCACTTGTGTGGGGCACATGCACACTGAGGAAGAAATGCAGTTTCATCACCATAAGATGATGTTCAGTTGCTTCTCATCTGAGGCGCCCATGTAAAATTCTCACGTTTTACGTTATTTATACATTATGTGGCTTTTCTGTCACTTAATGATGTGTTTAGGACCCTTAGATGCTACTGGCGGGGATGTAAACTATGGAAACGCCTATGGAAATCAGTATGGAGGCTCTCAAAAAAAAAAAAAATACCGTGGGAGCCAGCTGTACCACTCCTGGGTATTTACCTGAAGCTTGTCAACTCAATTCTCTTCCTTTTCATAGACGCAGCCTCTTTCGGATTCCCTGTCGTTTCTCCTAGGATTACACGAGAGGTTTTCGTGAGAGATGTGCCCCGGCAAAATTGTCTGAAGACAAAGGCTGTGTCTATCCTTCCGGATGAGATGCAGCAAAGAGGTGAAAGCTGTGTTAGATCCCGTTACCCCCTGCCATGGGTGAGCTAGCCTGGACGTTCAGACTCGAAGGCCAGGAGCCAGATTCTCTGCGAGGAATGTCCTGCCTGTAGCTAAGGCCGGCCCCCTTGGACAAGCATTCATTCTACCCCTAACCCCTTTCTTTCTCCCTGTTTCTGTAGCTGTCTCGGGGGGTTACTGTAAGAAGAAATGAGTATATATAGAAGGGGATTCGAGAGGGCAGAAACATACTGTAGCCTGAGCTGCATATATTTTCTGTCTTACAAATTCCCGAGTGGAAATTTAGACATTGTAGAGAATGAAAATCCAAAATTATGCTCAGTGTTAGCTGCGGCCATAGTTCGGCCTTTGTAAATCTGGTTCAGCCTTCACTGGGTTGACTGTTAGGTTTCAGTTTGGAAAGGCTTTCCTTCCTTTAGCTATCTCACATCCTGAATTTGGGGGGGTGGGGACAAAGGCAGTCATTTTAACTTTGAATATCAAGAAAGTCGAACACGAGAAATTTGCATACAGTTTTCTCATTCAGGCCCCTCCTGTTTGGTGTCATCTGATTGGGAAGAGAGACACAGAGCCTGAGTGAAATAGGAAGAAGGGGGGCGGGGGAGGAAAACGGCTGATGGGGAAAAAAAATGAGAAGCAGAGAAACTGCACTTCTAGATTGAATGATTGAGTCATGAAAGTTGCTCTGGCATCTGCCTCTTTCAAGAACGCAAACGCCATTTCGATTTCATGGGAAGAAATAACTAAAAGGCTTCCACACTGCGTTTGCAGCCTCGCTTTGATCGTATGCCAAGTAGGAAAATGAACGGATTAAACTTCAAATTGCCTGTCTTCAGAAGGACGTGATGTGAAACTTACTTAGAATTTAGCCTTTTAATTTAACATGACACTTCCTAAACATGTGTTCATCATTTATTGACAGACCAATAGGAAAGCAGGCCTCACCTCCACCTCGAGAATCTGGAAGACCTCGTTTATGGAATTCCAGTTCTTATCTTTTTTTTTTTAAGTGTGTGTGTGTGTGTGTGTGTGTGTGTGTGTGTGTGTTCATTCATAAAGGTGCCTGCAGAGGCCAGAAGAGGGCATCAGATCCCCCAGATCTGGAGTTACAGATGGTTGTGAGTAGCCCCATGTGGGTTCTGGGAATGAACCCAGGTCCTCTGCAAGAGCAGCAGGCTCTCTTAACCATTGAGCCATCTGTCCAGCCCCTCATTCCCACCTTCTAACTGCATCCCACTGTGGTGTTCCTGAGAGATGTATTTCCCCAAATAAGCCTGCAGGCCTGAAAGCATCAGCAGGCCCCTGACCTGCAGCTTAGAAAGCAAATGGTGTGTATTCCCAGAAGCATCTTGCTAGGAAAATAGATGTGAGACTCATGCAGGCGCTGGCTGGCGGCAGATGCTCAGCTCCCGTTCATTTCTATCTCCTTCAATTCTGTACCTGCTTAATAACGGTGCAGTTGTGTAACAAGGCACTGCCTGGGGAGTGAGGCTTAGAACCCCGCCGAAATGAAGAGGAGGGAAGGGGCCAGCAGAAAAACAATGGGAAGCATAAAACCTCCACTTTATTTTTAGATTTAATGATTGAGTTGATGTTTAAAATGTTCATATCTGCCTCTTAAAATAATGCAAATGCCATTTCAGTTTCATGGGGAGGGGGGTGGAAATCAATTAGAAAACACCGTTTTTAAAGAGATGATCAGGTTAATAAGAATATATGTCTTTCGATCCTGTGGCCCTCCTGCCTGAAGTCACAATCTCATTTGCCTGCATCAATTAAACACATATTTTATATACCATCTATTCCCTGCACTATTTCTTAACACTGCACGCACACACACACACACACACACACACACACACACACACACCCCTACACATACACACACTGAAACCGTAGTCTGACAAAGAGAATCTGAGGTTTTGAAAGGCTCTAAGCAAGTGGAAATTGAAGCTGGCCGGAGGAAGAGAATGTGGTTAAGAATATGTCAGACTCAATCACGCCTTCCCCTTTATATCTTTACATGGAGGATCTTAATCCATTCGCTTAGTTCATGTGGATTGATTTGATTAATGAAAAGAACAAATACTCCAAAATGTGGCCTGCAGGTCGGAAGGCTACTCTCCCGATACTAGATACTAACTCACTCCCTTCACCACCAGGTGAGCTCTCTTGGGAGTCTAAACTTCCTGTGAGGCGTACAGGTGACACTCAGCTAAGGAGAGGACAAAACAGGAAGGACAGTGACACCCTTCCTGCTCTTCAAGTCCAAGACAGTGAGGGAGCCTTTGCCCTCATTATCAAAAGCGTGGCAGGGAATTCCCACCGGGGTGGGACTGGGAAAGGCTTCTCGGGCATGAAAGCTGAGCTGGGCTTGCACAATTCAGAGTTACCTAAAACAAAATGGTGTGGCCAGCAGAAGAGAGAACAAGACAGGAAGAAAGCCTGGAGAAAGAAGACCCTTCCTTTGGGACCTCTGAGTGGAGTCTGACTGGAGCATAGGGAACAGAATGAGACAGAGGTGGGGTATGACCTGAGTGGGCTCTGTGATAGCCATCTTATGAATGGCCTTGAATGCTAAGCCGAGCTTCATTCTGAAAACTATGGGGAGCCACCGGAGGATTTTATGAAGGAAGAGACATGATTGGAATTTTCTTTTTGAAGGTCCTCTCTAGCTGTGATCTAGAGCTAGATTGATTTTAAAATGTCCAAATTGAAAGCATGCCTGGAATAGCCACAGGGTCGTCTACAATGAGCTCAGAAATCGGTAGCAAGTTGAAGGCAGCGGGGGAGTGTGATGGCTGAAGAATGGGGAATCCAGAGACTCCAGGGGCTGTTGACTGCTGAGTGCCAGAGTGAGGGACGGGGAAGAGACAGAACACTGAGCTCCTGGTTTGAAGAACTGGGAGGGTGGGGGACGTTTTGTAGAGACAGGTAAGTAGCAGTTTATAGGTCCCAGCAAAATACTTGGCTTAGCATCTACCCAGGAAATAGTGAAATATAGGGTATCACTTGGGGTGCTGTTCCTGAGGCATCATCCACCATATTGACTAACACAGGGTTTGTGCTGGCCTGCAACCTGCCAGATGATGTAGGCTGGCTGGCCAGTGAGCCCCAGGGTTCCTCCTGTCTCTGTCATCTCAACTCTGGCATAACAAGTTCCCACCACCATGGCTTGTGTTTTATAACCTGGGTCTGGATTGAGCTTGGGTCTTTACCCAGCAGCCACTTTACTGACACTTGTAAAGCCTTTCAGATAAGAAAGAAATGTCTGAGCTTAAGTGGAGCCCTCCATTTTAAGTACTTAACCACCAATGAAGTCATGTTAGTGTGTTTATAGTTAATTATTGTCTTATTTGAGTATGAATGGAAGCAAGGATAGATACAGACAGAGACATAGGCAAGATGTAACTGAATCTACACATAGGGAGGTTTATGCAGCTACAACTAATAGGCCAAACATAGACGTAGAAATAAAATATTGTCTACCTTCTCATAAGAGATTAATAAGAACAGCTCACACACTTATGCTGTGCTCAGCACTTCAGATACCTTAATTATGTTGATTTACTTCATACTCAGGACACCTCTGAGAGATGGATATTGTTGTTGTCCCCATTTTATACCTAAGAGAATGGAGACATCGGTGTGTCCAGGTAGAGTAGGACCAGGATTTGAACTAGGTTGTGTAGTTGCAAACACTGTACTCCTAACACATTTCTGTCATGTCTCTTGTCATCTATACTTAATAGGTAAATCAATATTTGACTGCAAAATTGCAGTCTGCCAGTTACATGAGCACAGTGAGAGCCTGCATCTGATTGGGTTTGTGCTAACCACAGACGATCTTGCACAATACAGATCAGAGGAGAGGACTAGATGCCCAAAGGTCTAAGCTGTCACTGGCCCTCGAGAAATGCCCGGAGGGAAGGAGGCTACCAATACTGTAACCAGAATGTGGGACTGTAAGAGGACTGTCAAATATTTCCTTTGTTTGAGACATGTGACCGGGAACACAGGCCCAGTGTGCCCATTTGCAGAGGCCAGCATTCACATCGGCTCTCAGAGGGCTTGTCTAGCCTGCCCTCCTCCTCATTCTATGGAAGACTACCTCCCTGCTACTCCTGTGCTGTCAGGCATGCCTTTGATGGGGTAACAGGTGCCATGGGTGTTCTAGTTAGCTTCCTATTGCTGTGATAAGGACCATGACCAAATAACAACTTGGAAAGGAGAGGACTTATTTTGGCTTATACATCCTGGGGCATAGTCCACTACTAAGGAAAGTCAGGGCAGGCACTCAAAGCAGAAACATGGAGGCAGGAACTGAGGCAGAGACCATAGAGGAATACTGCTTACAGGCTTGCCCCCAAGGCTTTTTTATACATTCCAGGACCACCTACATAAGGGTAACACTGCCCACAGTAGGCTGCATCCTCTCAGATCTATAGTTAATCAAGAAAATGCCTCACAGGCCCACCTCCAGTGCAGGCCTAATAAGGTTCCTTCTGTCCAAACAACGCTAGTTCGCATCAAGTTAACAATAACTAACCAGAACATTCAGTGTGATCTAAAAACTCAGAGATATTCACAAATAGATGATCACTAGGTACCACCAAGTACCACACATCCTGGGCAGACCAACAGCCAATGAAGAAGGCAAGGCCTCCATATAAACCCAAAAGGTCAGAGTTCTGGAAGCTTCTTGTGGAAGGGCTGGGGGTATGCCTAGGAGCATCATATTACTGATGCATCCATTAGTAATAACATGTCAGCCATTGAAACACAGTCTGGATGGCTGAAAATATCCCTTCCTTGCTTGACCCTTCTTGCTTGGAACCTAGCTATCTAATCAGGAATATCAAGAGTCAGATAACTGAATGAAGACAGAAATCTGCAGATGACGTGGTGTGCTTAAGTCCCTTGTTGTCACCACATGGTGACAGGCTACTCTCTAGGTAAGGGTCTCCCATCACCTTATGTCTCTGGGAGGCTGCCCATGCTCTGTAGATGGCCCCATGTCCACACACCTACAGGCAGCATTAAGTGGATTCAGTAGATTCTTTTCTCAAATGAGCACATGAAGAGCTGGAGAGATGGCTCAGTGGTTAAGATCACTGACTGCTCTTCCAGAGATCAAGTACCGTTCTCAGCACCCACATGGTACCTCACAACTGCTTGTAACTCTTCTAACCTCTAAAGATACCATGCATATACACCATGTATCATGCTCATAAACATAAATGTTCATACATGTAAAATACCAGTAAATCTTTTAAGATAGGCACACGAAGTTGGGAAGGACAAGTAGGGAGAAATGAGGGATGAATCTGATCAAAATATTATATATGTATGAAATTCTTAGACCATACAAAATTAAAGAAAGAAAACTTACATTAAGATTCCTCAGTTAAAGAGCTAAGTATGCAGGCTGCACTTACAAAAGCCAAATCCATCCAAAGATAGAAAACCCCAAATCCAATGTTCTCCATGTAATGAAAGGCATGTGCTATGTGAGAAAAGAGGGGAACATTTGGTGTAGAGGAAGACTCTGGTGGGGAAGGAGGGTTGGCTTGAGTGAAGGCCCCGTGGGAAGGATGAAGAAGTACACAGTATAATAACATGTATGCAAATGCCGTAATGAAGCCCTTTACTTGGTATGCTAACTTTAAAAAAGGAAAACCTCCTGGGCTGAAGGCTAGTTCAGAGTTCGTACAGCTCTTGCAGAGGACTCCAGTTTGGTTCCTAGTGCCCATTTCAGGTGGTTCACCGGTTGTAACACCAGCTCCAAGTGATCCAATGCCATCTTCTGGCCTCTACTAGCACCTACACACACACATACACACACACACACACACACACACACACACACATACACACGCACAATTTTTTTTTAATAGCTGTTATGTATGTTGCCAGTGATAAACCACAAGATTTAAAGACAAAATTAATTTGGAAAAAAATTTATCCACCAGACTTTTTGGTAATCAATATTATTGACTGACATTTTAATATTGTGTGATTACACTGATCATTTTGTGAGGCCATATAACTTAAGGAAGCTATTTTACAAATGACAGTATCCACTATTATAAAATCATGCAAGAGTTAAAAATAAGCTCCACTGAAAGTACAAAATTAGATCAACGAGCCTTAATATGGTCACAGCGCTGTTTGGTTGTGGCTTCAGACTCTGAGCTGCAATGACCTTTGGAAGCGACCATTTGTCAAGCATTGAGGAATCAAGGAAGAACAGCTACATTCCTGAGAGGCTGTTCCCATTATCCACACTTCCCCACACTTCTTCACACTGCCGAGTCACAGCGGCTAGTGCACTGTGGGGAGGTGGAAGATTAAAGGGGAGCCAATTCGCAACACAGACAGCAACGACAGTCTTCTGGCCATAGCTTGTCATTTTTCTGAAGACAGAGATTTCCCATAATAAAGTTATGCTAATATATAACAGGTGTATTACTGTTGCTTCAGAATGCATCTGCAAGTAAATATTTTCAAACTTCAGTTTTATTTCTGATAGAATACATATGAAGAGAGGAAATCTACACTATAAAATCTCTTTAGGTGCTTCAGTAATTTCTGAGAGTGTGGAGTCCTAAGACCAAACACTGGAGAGAGCCACCATAGAACAGCACAGACCGGAAGCTAGAGAGGGACCTTGCAGCCAAATGTGAAGAGAAAACTGTCAGGTGGAGAAAACTGTCCAGTGGAGGACCACATTTGACTGTGCACTTGATGGGCACTGAGCATCAACACAGAACTAGGTTTGCTGTGGTGGAGGTGGAAGACCCCCTCAGAAACTGGTCTTTCTATGTAATTATCTCTGGGTACATTGATGGGCTCAATATGTTGTGTCTTTCTCAAGCCAAATTGTCTTATATACTGTTTATTTCCTCAAAATATGAATATTTATAATGTCACTAATGGAAGCCCTCTAATTCTTGGCTAGATCTCACGCACCCCTACTGCAAGCTCATGAAAACTTGTAGAGAGGGCTTTCCAAGCACATGGAAGATGTTTATTAACATCTAGGCATAAAGCCTCACATGGTCCAGTGAAAACCCTGGCCCCTGAGCACTGAGCAGGACCTCCAAGTACGATGTCAAGAGCTCCTTCGGTGGCACCATTCCCTAGGCTGGGTCCTGAACTATGTAAGAGTGAAAACTAGGTTTAAAAGCAAGCACATAGCTTGGGTATATTCATTTCTCTCTGCTCTTGAGAGTGGGCGCCTGTGACTATCTGCTTGGTTCCTGCTTTGACCTAACCCCAAATGACGGACCGTAAGTTGGAGTTATAATCCAAATAAACCACTTACTTCCTGATTTTCCTAGCCTTTCCTCAGGATATTTTGTCACAGTAGCAGAAATGACCTAGGACACTTATGTTAGAAGCCAAGTCCAGGCAACAATTGCATGGAAGCACCTACTGAAGATCAATAGAAAGAACAAAGCTGACGCTGCTGGTTGGCTAAGGCCCTTCAACGTGGACAGAACAGAGGGCCGTTAGCCTGGAGCTCTTGCCCAGCTCTTTGATTACTTTCCTCTAACATGAGTACTTGGGGTCGGCAGCTCAAACTGATTAGCATGGTATTAAAAATAAGAAGCATGGTATTAAAAATAAGAAGCATGGTAGAAGAAGAAGAAGAAGAAGAAGAAGAAGAAGAAGAAGAAGAAGAAGAAGAAGAAGAAGAAGAAGAAGAAGAAGAAGAAGAAGAAGAAGGAGAAGAAGAAACTCATTGGGGGACAAAATCTGCCCTCCACTAGTCAGCCTTATCTTCTTGCTCTTAGGCCCTGGTGAGGAGATGGGGAGGCGGAACCTCCCTACTGGGAAGACAAGTGATGCAGAGACAGGACTCCAGAATTTTGCCCTAAAACACATGCTAGCTAAGTGTAAAATGAATTTTTAACATTTAACCCTTCTCATTTCTGAGGACTCACATAACTAATCAAGCCACTGACTGAGTTTTGGTCAGCTCAGAGCATTCTCACTGTGTGTGCGTGTGTGTGTGTGTGTGTGTGTGTGTGTGTGTGTGTGTGTGTGTGTGGCGGAGGAGATGATAATTATCAGAATTCCTATCTAGAAAGACACAGGACTGCAAGAAGGAATTCCTTAATGAGCCCCTTAGAGTGGTAGCTAAAGGCTCAGGCTTTGGAGCTGGCTTATCCCAAGACTTGAAAGATGGGGGTGGCGAGACGGGGGAGCAGGAAACACTGTTTGCCTATGGCAAGAAAAGATGCTTGGTTTGCTATTGTCAGGGAAAGGAAGAAAGAACAAAGCTGGAAAAGAGGGGGAAAGAATCCATCGGATGTCTGGATGTCTGTAAGCATTAAGAAGCAAAACAAGCCCAAAGTTTTGAGTGGACACTCTAGGTTACTGGAATGGAATGACCTATTGCATACAAGAGAAAGTATTATCAGACATGGGAGTCAAGCATGGAAAGAGCTTGGTCTCAGCCTAGGGTGTCGCCTGTGCTTGGAAGGACCACGGCATATATATGAAAAGTTAAGATGAAATCTTCTGGATGCCAGAGACAGGAAGCCTTCCCTAACTGCAGAGGTCTGGTCTAAAAAGCCACAGGACTCATGGGTTCCAAACCCCATGTCATATGTTGGTTCTTTCTTGTGTGGTCACAACTTTAGCCCAGGGTCATTTTATAGCTATCCTTCCCTGGCTTGCTGTAACACATTTCGCCCCATTCAGTCATAGTGTGATTATTCATACAGTTAAAAAGCAGCTCTGTAGCCAGGGTCCCAGGGACGTCATCTGGTCTTAACTTACTGAGTGATCTGGGAATATCAAATTGTGAAATGATGCCAGTGCGGATGGAAAGGGTAGATTCATCATCCATCAGGTTAAAATTATATGAGCCTCGGGCTGGAGAGAGAGCTCAGTAAGCAAGGTACTTGCTATGGAATCTTCAGCACCCAATTAAAAGCCGGGGATGGTGGCATGCAGCTGTGACCCCCGTGCTTGGGTGTGACAGAGACAAGTGGATCCTGGAGTTCATTGCCCAGCCAGCCTAGCTGAAATGATGAGCTCCAGTTCACTGAGAGACTGTGCTTCACAAACTAAGCTGGAGAGAGATTGAGAAAGATGCTGAGCATCAACCTCTGACCCTGCCCTGTGCACAACCCACTGGAAGCCTTACACCACACACACAAAATTCTGTGAATCATGTAGAATCCATTGTTCGGGCATTTCCTCTTCTACTTGTTGTGACAAAATACAGTTGACTATTGGGTTTTAAAAATCAGGGTTTTTTTAATTATAGAAATTACTCTTTAAGACCTATTTCTCTATTTAAAATGTACAGTGCTTAATATACATTGGTTTTTCTAGTGGTAAGTTCTTGTTTAAGGCTAGCAAGAACTGTATAGGTGGTTAATTTTATACATGCACATTTAGTTCTCTGATTTTTCCCTTTTATTCTTTTTTAACCCCTCTCTTCTGGGTGTTCTCTTATTTGTGTCTGTGTTGACCTCTCATGATAAACTTTAGTCAACCACACATCAGAACAAAATGACCCCCATCTCTGTACCCTTCTAAAAACTTAAGGAAAGAACAAGTGAATACGTAATGGGTGTTTTTCAGTTGTATTAAAATTGTGTATCAAATCAAACTTTTAAAACTGCTGCTCTGTATTATGGAGTCTTGGCTATGCTTCGGGTGGGGGAAGAAGCAAAACCTTAGTGGTTTATGTAATAAAAATTGATTGGTTTATTTTTTTTTCTATTCCACAACAAAGCTGGCTGCAGGCTGGGGTAGGTGTGTCGAGAACACTGCTTCTCTTTCCCATGGCTACCCAGGCTAAGGAAACTGCTGTGTCTGACCACTGTGCCTTCTGTTTTAACTTTCTATTTTCAACAGTCTACCGAGGTTGCCTGCTTTTGTCACATGGCATCCTACAAGACCCATGACCAATAGATTTCCATCTCTGTTTGTTTTCATCAGGAGAAATTTGAGGGACTCTTCCGGACTTACGATGAATGTGTGACGTTCCAGCTGTTTAAGAGTTTCCGACGTGTCCGAATAAATTTCAGCCACCCCAAATCTGCAGCCCGTGCTCGGATAGAGCTTCATGAGACCCAGTTCCGAGGGAAGAAGCTAAAACTCTACTTCGCACAGGTAATTTTTTGCCTTGCTCTCCTGGCCCAGAGGTTTAGAGCATTTGTTGCATTTGCAGAGAAACCAGATTTGATTCTCAGCGCCTGCATAGATGCCCTCTTCTGACCCCTTAGGGTACCAGTTGTACATGTGGTGCATATACATAAATGTGGGCAAAACATTCATGTACATAAAATAAAAATTTAAAAAGTCATTGTTAATTTAAAAAATCAATAAATTAAAATATAAATGGGGACCTGGAGAGATAGTTCAGCAATTAAGAGTTCTGGCTACTCTTCCAGAGGACTAGGGTTTAATTTCCCGCACTGTCTGTAACCCCAGTTCCTGGGGAATCCAATGCCTTTTTCTGGCCGCAGGCACTACACAGGCATGAATTGGTTTGCTGTTATAATTAGCTCACTAAGAAAGAAATTCAGTGGTTGTATAAGACCTGCACTTAAGGTAAGTCAGTCAACATTCCAGCATGGAGGGTGAGTGGGGGACCATGAGGTGGGAGACCCCACCTCCAGTTACGGGGCTTGTGACAGTTGATGGCTGCTAGGAGAGGAGGAAGCAGTTCCCTTGGCGGTGTGGCCTCTGGAAGGCTGACCATGTTCCGGTGGATGGTCCCATGTGCATGAACAGAGTCTATGGAGAGCACGAATTAGACTCAGGGGATATAAAATCATAAAGAACATGAGGTTGGAACGATAAAGAAGTGGCAGCAAATATGATCAAAATCCATTTATACATGTATGAGAGTCTCAAAGAGTTACAGCTTTTAAAACAAGAGAAGAACTAGGCACGGCTCGTGAGTCACAGATAGAGCAGTGTCTGTGTCCGAGGTAAGAGCTGCCAAGCTGAGCTTTAATCAGGACAAGTCACAGAACCTCGGGGTCCTCATCTTTAAAACGTGATGATGACATCAGCAACCCGTATAGCTTTCGTGATGGTGACGTGGAAGACTGTGTGTAGCAGTGCCAGGATTCTGGTAAAGGCACAATAATTCTAGCTAGGAGCTACAATAAAATGATCCCACCACAGTGACTCCAACCTTCCTAAAAAGGGTTATGATTAAAATTTAAATTAAATAGATTTAATGGTCTACTAAAACTATCTAATGATTCAGATTTATGACGAAGAGTTATAAATCTATGAAAATTAATTTTATACTTTGCAAAACCAAATGCTCCCTATTCTAAACAGGGACGGGTAGTTCTTGGGAATGTTCATAAGGTCCACAACACTAGACAGTCAGTATCCATTATCTCCATCAAGGCCTCATCCATCACTAGGCAATAACCACCTCTCAAATGATCTGTGAGTGGGATTCCAACTTTGGACCACGCAAACATGGCACAGAGGAAAGATCCCAGGTGTTATCCTCAGACTCTTGCAAAAATCCTGCTTCTCTTACAAATCTCAGATCATCATTTATTAAAACCTGCATCAGGATTGATTGTGATGGTGTATGCCTGTAATCCCAGTGTGCTACAGCCTGAGGCAGGAAGACCTTGCATTCAAGGTCAGCCTGAGCTACACAGTGAGACCCTGTCTCAAAACTGAAAGACTATGTGTGTGTGTGTGTGTGTGTGTGTGTGTGTGTGTGTGTGTGTGTGTGCAGTATATGGCAGATAGATAGATTAGGTTGATTAAAAGATATTGAGTTATGATGTGACTCAGCAATATTCTTCTAGGCACTAAAACTAGGGAACGCAAACAAATACTTAGGCAACAATATTCATAGCAGCAATGTTCACAATAGGTTAAAAATGAGAACAACCTAAAGTTATTCAATAGATAAGGGATGGAGAGACTGTGGTATATTCATACAAAGGAATATTATTCAGCTGTAAAAAGAAATATTAATAATCCATCACCAAATAATGAGCCTTTAAAATGTGATAGGAGCTAGACACAAAAGCTCACCTGTTCTGTGGTTCCATTCTCATAAAACAGTTAGGTAAGTCCACAGAAGTAGACACAGCTTGACCACCATCAGGGGGTAGTAGGAGACTAGAGTGGTAGTCTTTATTTAACGGATGCGTAGTTATCCTTAGGGCAATGGGAAGGGTTAGGCAGTGGTTCTCAGTCTTCCTAATGCTGAGACCCTATAATACGTTCTTCATGTTGTGGTGACCCCCAACCATAAAATTATTTCTGTTGCTACTTCATAACTGTAATTTTGTTACTGTTATGAATTATGATCTAGATATCTGTATTTTCCGATGGTCATAAGTGACCCCTGTGAAGGGTCACTCGACCCCCAAAAGGCGTTGCAAGCCACAGGTTGAGAACCACTGGGCTAGGAGCTCAGTAGAGTTGCAGCAGGTGTGCAATTGAAACAAACAAACAAAACCAGAAAATGGGGAGGGGGGCAGATGGTACCTGAGGAAGAACGTCACGCACACACTCACAAGTGCATACTGCATAATGCGGGGGCAGGGCTGGGCATTGTGTTTAGGAGGCCCTCAAGGTGACCCTGGTGCTTATCAAAAAGATAGAAACTGCTGTTTTGAGTACTGAATCAGAAAATGAGCGCATGGCGTGACTGCCACTGAGGTCTGGCCGTCAGTGAAGCCCTGCCCAGCTAAAGGCGTGGAAAAATCACGTGTCTCATTCTCCTGTTTGAAAGGTCCAGACCCCCGAGACAGATGGAGACAAGCTGCATTTGGCACCCCCACAGCCTGCCAAACAGTTCCTCATCTCGCCCCCCTCATCTCCTCCTGTTGGCTGGAAGCCCATCAGTGATGCCACACCAGTCCTCAACTATGACCTCCTTTATGCCGTGGCCAAACTAGGACCAGGTAAGTTCTTGGCCCTTCTTAAAAGTAAGCCTTCGTCGGCAGCCTAGAACCGCTAAACAAGATGAACAAGCTTGAACGCAGAGGTTTCCCATCACACCTGCGTTTCTAATGGAGTCCTTGCTCCCTGTGGACAGCGGGAGGGAGGGATGATGGATGAGATGCAGTGCCCAGCTCTGCACCTTCTGCAAAGCAATGCAGGGGCCTGCACTGAGAAGGGTTGGGTTCCGAGTTGCAATGCAGGACTTTAATGCAGAGGCCATGACCCAATGCTGGGATCTCTCTGTGCATCCTGAGGTCTGCAGAGAAAGATGTTCTCTCGGCTGGCATGAGGCTACCATGCTGCCTTACCAGGTTTATTACCGCTACAGATATTAGGATGCACCCTGGAATCCTCTGCTATGAGACAGCCTCCTTGTCAAAATGAAGACTTCTAAGTCCTGAAAGGAGTCAATGATAGTAGCCTCTACACACACACACACACACACACACACATTCACTTTGTTCCAATGTCGGGACATTTTAGCTGATTTGTTCTTTCCAGTTACAGGTATTTACTGCTGTACTTTATTTTCCCACTCCTCTGTGGATGGATGTTTGAATTATTCCCAAGTTTTTTGCATTACCATCAAAGCAACTGTTACCATTCTTGCACATATCTCTTTCTGTACTTGTCTGACGTTATTTCAGATTTTACACCCAGTGGTGATACCATCTCCAATTTCAGTCGGTGATGCTCCTTTGTAGTCCAAATGACTTTTCCTTGTCTTCTGCAAGGGGAGGAAGTGATCGAAGGGGAGGGCTAAAGCTAGCACTGTAGCAGTGCAGGATGAATACGGCCCTGCAGTCCTCTCTTTGTGCTGGTGGTTCTTCTAGGGTGACTGTGGACTTTAAAAACGCAACCCCAACTGAGTGACTCCACCCTAGGTGAGGTAAAGTCCAGAAATCTCCCAATTCTAACCTACAGGTGAGTTTAAGAGCCACTGGCACCTAAATGCCAAATTCTAGGAATAATGAACTTATAATAAAATCTTGCCAGTATTCCTTACACAGTCATGGAAATGTTTGATCCAGAGTCACCCATTCCAGAAACCCAGATTCTCATATACACCATACTTTGTCAACCATGGGAAGTAGAGTGAAAAATGGTCCTGGTTTGCCAATGATGGAAGGAATCCTGGGATATGGGACTTCTGTGCTAAAACCAGGAAATTCCCAAGAAGAAATGATCACACTACTTACTGTGATCTCAGATGAAGAGGGGGGCTGATTTGATTAACAGGCATTCTTCGTGAGCGAATGACTGTCTGTTGAGTGTGCGGCCTGCCTCGGAAGAAAGCCTCTCCTGGTGGACCAGTGAGCCATTTGACCTTTGGGGTCTTAGAAATGACCATGATTCTACCCTTAGAGAGCCACTGTGAGAAACAGTAGGTGTGCAGGATGGGCTGGTGAACAGAGTGATGGCATTTATGAGTGCCTGGTTCACTCATTGGAGGCCTGACTCAAGGAGAATCATGGCTGTGGAGTGCAAAGTCAGTCTGCTCAAGTCAAGCCTTGGAAAGCTGTTGGCCACCACAGCAGGAACTCTCTATAGCCCAAGGGACCCTGTGGGGTGCCAGCTTGACTCAGCTGTGAACAGGCACTGAGTGAACATGTTGGATAATTGTTCTGCATATCAACAAATAGATCTTCCTGTAGAATCACCAAGACCCTGGCTGGCTGACTTGCATTTTATAGGACTGGAGACTCGGGTCCCAGGGTGAGAACATAAATTGCTGAGAACACACCCAGGTAATTCCAAGGCTGTGTTCATCATCCTTCACTTACATCATCCTGTAAGTGTGTGTGTGTGTGTGTGTGTGTGTGTGTGTGTGTGTGTGTGTGTGTGTAGGCCAGAAGTCAAACACTATTACTGCTCTTCAGGCACCATCTACCTTTTCTGCTTTGGGATTGTTTGTTTGTTTGCTTGTTGAGACAGGATCTCACCTGACCCAGAACTCACCACGTAACTAAGCTGGTTGTCTTGGGGATGCATCTGTTGACCTCCCCAGTGCTGAGATTACAAGTGTGCACCACCATGCCCACATATGTTCTGGAGATTAGGTGCTCATGTTTACCTGACAAGCACTTTACCCATTCAGCCATATTGCGTCCTGGTCTTCACTCTTTACCAAAGTGGCTCCTCGGTATAAAAAGTGTTGAGATCACAGCTCAACAGCTCTGCGCTCCACCTACTTGGAGCTGGTAATCCAGGAAAATTCTAGTCACTTTTTGTTTTTATCAAGGACATAAACTTTCATCTGGAGTCAGCGTCAGCAGAGAGTGGGTACAGAGAGGAGGTCAGGGCCAGACTCAGTCACCCTCCCTGGTTCATCGTCCAGGGTCTGGAAGTCATTGTCAGGGACAAGTGTGACCTCAAAGATGGAGAGAAGGGACACCTGGAGCAGGGATTAGGCCTTGGAAGGGATCCTTGTGGAACCTGCCACAAAGGAGGCAGAGAGGAAATGACCTCAGACAGTCAGGAAAGAAGGGCAGTTCTTGTGAGGGTTGAGCAAAGGTGATTGACAGCATTCAAACGCAGGGTAACCTATGGCCTTCGCCTCCCTCCTCACATAAATGTACCACATACTATCTTGCAAATGCCCTGGAGCCATAGTCACCCCATGTCACAGACTAGAGGACTGAACTGTGGGAAGACAGATGGGCTTCCCCAGGGTGATGCAGCTGGGTGGTTTCAGAGTCTCTTCTGGTTCCAGGGAGTGAAGCTCCACCCCTTGGCCAGATGCTCTTCTGTTATGGAGTATTGCCCACTTGGGGCCTGTTCTGCTTGGGCCCTGGGTAACTTCTGTTCTAACCCTGAGTTAGTGGTGGGCTTTCATACCACTCCTGCCTTTCAGAAAGCCTGACCCAGTGTGTGGAGTGCACAGAGATGGGAACCATTCACTGCCATGTGCAAACGCCAAGGTCGCCAACATCCAGGGTTTCCTCCTCTGCAAGGACAACCAGCATTGAGTCCTTGGAACATCTGCCACCTGGGTGGATTTTTTTGGACATTATTATCTGCAACCTTTGCCAGCAGTTTGAGGCTGTTTCTCTTTGCTTCCAGATCCCATGCGGATAAATGACTTGTGTCCAATAATGGGACTGAAAATGTCACAGAGGTCATTAATAGAGGCCATTAGCATCACTGTCTGTTGCTGAAACAGAACACCCAAGACTCGATGATTTATAAAAAGAAAGAGGTTTGTTTCGGCTAGTGGTTCTGGAAGCTAGGAAGTCCAAGAACCTAAGGTCAGCACCTGCTCAGTTAATGTGTCACCCAGAGGACATGAGGCAGCCAGGTGTGGGAGAGCACACCTTTATTCTCAGGGTTTGGAAGGCAGAAGCAGGGGGATCTCTGTGAGTCTGAGCCAGCCTAGTCTACATAGCAAGTTCCTGGCCTATATTCCTTCAGATCTATATAGTGAGACCCTGTCTCTAAAACAAAAGCAAACCCACAGAGGATATGAGTTTGTGGCATGCTCTATAACAGCCCACACTGTGGTAACTAATCCAAGTCTCATGGGAATGAGACTGGCATTAACCCATTCACTGATGCTCAGTTGTTATCACCCAAACCCTTCCCAACACTGCTGCACTGAGCAAGTGGGGGTCCAATGTGTGAGTTGAAGGTGGGCCCTCGAGCTACAGCACAGGCTATTTCAGGCACAACAAAGAGAGGTCAAGATTACAGCCTCCCTACATCGTCCCCTTGCATACATATGTGCCCTATCCCCCAACAAGGTGTCATAGCAAAGTAGCTAGGTGATGATAGATAGATAGATAGATAGATAGATAGATAGATAGATAGACAGACAG
>CABHPH010149220.1:0-10467 GCA_902168325.1 Peromyscus nudipes | reverse complement strand
TAGATAGATAGATAGATAGATAGATAGATAGATAGATAGACAGACAGGTAGATGATAAATGGATAGAGAGACAGATACATACATACATATATACATATATGGATGACAGAGATAGATAGATAGATAGATAGATAGATAGATAGATAGATAGATAGATAGATAGATAGACAGATAGACAGATAGACAGATAATAGATAGGTAGATACATACATACATATATACATACATAGATTAGATAGATGGATGGATGGATGGATGGATGGATGGATGGATGGATGGATGGATGGATGGTAGACAGACAGACAGATAGACAGACAGAGATAGCAGTTGTCTTCCTTGTAGCACTCCACACAAATGCTCACTTCTCCTTGTGGGCATTTTCTGTTGTTCAGCTTTGGCTCTTTCCTGATTTTTCAAAGGAATGTGTATGCTTTATTCCCACTGGCATTCTCAGCTCCCGGTTGCACCTGGCACATAGTAGATACTCAATAAATATTGGGTGGCTGAATGCATAAATACATCGATGCCTCAGATGTTAGCCTGCCTAGAGATGGTGTCTTCAGCAGCAAATTGTTGCTTTCTGTGACTTTAGCCAGACTGAGTCAGATAGCAGTTAATTAATGTTTGCAATAACAGAAGGACTTCCAGCATTGCCATTAAAAATGATTTCATAAAGTTCATTGCTTTAATCCTTCAGCAGAGCCATTTCAGTGACAAATTATAACTCATTTCATGTTAAAGGTAACTACCTGAGCTCCAGGTTATTTTTAATATAATATTTTTATTAATTCTTTGAGGATTTCATACAAAGTATTTTGATCATATTCACCCCCACTCCTCTTCATTACTCTTCCCAGACTCTCCCTCTCCCTGATTTTTCGAGACAGGGTTTCTCTATGTAGCTTTGCGCCTTCCCCACAGAGTTCCATTTTGGGCTGTCCATACACTCATGAGCATGTGGCCATCTTCTGCCACATAGTGAGTCTATCAGAACCCACACCCTTAAAGAAAATAGACTCAGCCTCCCCGAGAAGCCACCTCATCAGGGTCGGGTGTTCATGAGCTGCTTTCCTCTTCATACTAGAACGTTGCATGGCTTGGTCTTGTGAAGGCGGCTCCATCTCCTGTGAGTTCATGAGGGCAGAGGTCATGTAATGTCCAGAAGACACCTGTCACCCCATCCTTCCCACCTCTCACTCTTACAACCTTTCTACCCATTCTTCCCCAGTGAACCCCAAATCCTGGGAAAGGGGGTGTGCCTAGATGTCTCTTCTAGCTGAACACTCCACAGACATTCATTCTCTACACGCTGATCAGTTGTGAGTTTCTGTATCATCCACTTCACAGATCCCATGGTTTTTTTTTGGGGGGGGGGGATGCATCCCTTGCTTTACTGAAGTGGCAATTTGGGGTCTACAGCACAGAATTTGCTCCCTTCTTCTCTCTTCATGGGGTGTCTCTATGAAACGAGGGCTTTTGTGCTTCTGATCCAGAGGCATTAACATGGATTCTGACCTGGAGGTGGGGAATGAGCTGAAATTATCGATTTCTATTTGTTTTATGATATCTGCTATTCCTAACTTGAGAAGCAGTACAGGGTTATATTCTTTTCATAATATAATAGGAAAGAAAAGGAAAATAAAATCCCAACCCAGCAAAAACAGCGTATCCACAGCAGTGGGCAGAAATGGCGAATAGAGCGCCACCCAACTGAACAGGAGGAGGAGCTGAGCAGATGTGAGGTGCCAGCCTTTGCTCTGCTCTCTGGAGGGCGCAGAAGGTCATGCTCATTGCCACCGAGAATGCCTGCAGGGAGAGAGGAAAACATTGTCTATTCCCTTCTCCCCTCCTGCTATTTTTAGCTCTGCTTAGCGAGATCAATTTTAGTTAACTGCAGAGGAGGGTTTTAAATGGTACTTCAGTTTCAAGTTGCCCACGTCCGCTATATTTAGATCTCGCCGCCCCCCCCCCAATTCTACTCTATCAAAACATGTCATAGTAAAGAAGCTTTGCTGTGGTGGCTGCTTAGCACACAGTTTCCCTCACGTGGAAGATATCTGTCACTAATTAATGTAACTCACAAGGAAGACATAGCTATTCCAAGCTCTGATTCAGTGGTAAGGACAATTCCTTTTCAAATATAAATGAGCACCTATATTCTGGGTATATGGCATGAATATTGCATGAAGAATCAATTCACACTCCAAGATGGCTATATCCTGATCACAGGCGTGAACTCCAAGCACAGCAGCCAGCCTGCCCCATTCCCGGTCAGCACGGTCTCCAACCATGGCTCTCCACACAGGGGATGCAGAGCTCTGGTCCTCCAACAGGTGTTCATTAGCTTCTATTTCCTCTCCAAGAGTTTTCCCTGAAGGGGCATACATGTAAAAAAAAAAAAAAAAAAAAGACTCTGCTCTTCTCCACATGGTCCTTGGTTGTATCTTCAGTCCTGCTGAGTGGAACATAAAACCTGTCTTGACTCATGACATCTGCACTTTCTTGCTCCATCTTTGCACCATGAATTCTGGCCCTGAGTCTGTGGACATATTCTGTGAAGTTCCCTGGGTCCTCCAGGTCTCAAGAGGGACTGAAGGCCACCACAATTCAGCATGAAGTAGAAACCTCTAGAGGAGGTGAATAGCTCTTGTGATGAGTCCCCTGTGAATTCTTCCTCTTCCTGCTCTTTCCCTCTCTACGCCTTTCACCATCTTCAGAAGCAGGACAGAGAGGGAGACTGTGAGCAATCCGGGTGAGTGGCAGTTTCCTGTCATGAGCGGATAGGACACCTCCCTCTGCTGGGAAGTCACTCCTGCACCACGCAGACCTGTCACCGTCTTCGCACAGGAGAAGAGACTACAGTGGTGACACTGTGGTCCCCAGTCTGGGCTGGGGCACGCTGCTCTTCTCCAGGGTTGACCAATGTTAAATATAAACGTGTACAAACACCAAGGAATCAGCGAAAACCCTTGAGAGACAACTGGAATTCTTTGAAATGCTTCTGTAATTCCTGTCCTCCCTACCATTCCTTAAAAGTAAGTTCTTTCTCTCCTCTTGTGTCATCCTGGGAATCGCCAGTGAGATGGCTCAGCAGATAAAAGTCTTTGCTGCCAAGCCTGATGACCAGAATTCAATCCCCAGGCCCATGGTGGGAGGAGAGAACTGATTCCAGGAAGTTGTCCTCTGACCTCCACACAGTCTGTGGTACAGGCACGCACATCCACACATATACACAAATTAATACATAAATGTTTAAAAAGAAACATTTTAAACCTTGTGAATAGGCAGCTACTCAGTATCTGTGATCTTTAAGTGTTCAGTGCCCTCTGCTCAGAGTACCCAGTTTTTTCTAGCTATAAAGAATATCCACTATGAAGTTAGACTCTCCTCTTGCTTTGGGATTATGACTAAAACTCAAGGTGTGAGGCTGAATCTAGATTGTATATTCTATACTCTCTATGACCTGAAGCAAGTTCCTTACCCTCCTGCCCCTCAAGTCATGATGAAGTCTGTGTCACAAAGCTGTGTAATAAGAATTACTTTTTTATGTGACTCACTTAGAGACTTAGCCCTGTGCCTGGAATGTAGGAAGTGCTCAATAACAGAGATATTACTCAGTTTAAGGGCATGCCAGCTTTCTGTGAAATACAGTAAGTGAAGCAGATACCTGCTCTAAACAGTGTTTCAGCATGAGGGAGAAAGCTAGGTCAAACAGTAGAGCAACGGTGGTGGGTGAGTGTGTTACCACAGAGACGGTAGAAAGGGACCCAAGTCACAGTGTGAGGCTACACACAGGATTCACACGAGGCTCTGGTCACAACCTAAAGGGAGTCGGCACTGACCAAAGAGGAGACCCAGCTGCTCTCAGAATGAAAGGAGAAGCAAGATCTTATCTGGCATGGCTAACTCCATCTCCTCCTTCTCCTCCTCCTCCTCCATCATCATCATCATCATCATCATCATCATCATCATCATCTTTTCTAAAAGAACTTCAGGAACTTAAGCTGTTGCAAATACTGGGAGAGTACCAGGGTGGACTAGAAAACACGTGCCATTCTTTAATGAGAAACAAGTTAAGGGCCCAGGAGTGTAGTAAGTCTTTCTCTATTCAGCCAGCCAGCTCCCAAATAACAACATGGAGACTTATTATTAATTATGAAAGCTAAGCCTTAGCTTAGGCTTGTCCCACTAGCTCTCACAGCTTAAATTAGCCCATTTATATTAATCTAACATTTTGCCTCGTGGCTTTTCACTTTATCTCTGTACTGCCCATCCTGCTTCTTCCACACGTCTTACTTCTCCTTAGCGCCTAGATTCCTTCTCCTCTTTCTCGCTCTGCCCGTAAGTCCTACCTATACCTCCTGCCCAGCTATTGGCTGTTCAGTTTTTTCTGTTACACCAATCACAACAATACATCTTCACACAGTGTACAAATATCCCACAACTTTTTTTGTCTAAATTAAAAAGGTTTTAACTCTAACATAATAAAACTATACACAATAAGAACAATTATCAAGTAACAATTACATTCACAATGTTTAGTCCATATGTGTATTTGACGAATTCGGAGAAAATATGGTATTATCTATCCATAGTGAGTCCAGTTTTATACCTAAACCATTTTTTATCATAACTTATATTGTCATCCTAAAAAATATCTTTTTAGATTTCAAACCATTTTCTTAGACAAACAATTTAAGTTTTTCTGTCTCTCAACCTTATATACTTTATACCTCTTTTGTGAGTTTCTTTTCTGAATTTGGTAACAAGGAAAACTGTAACCATAACTATCTTGTCTTCAACTCCATCAGAGACTCAAGAAGGATATACTATTACCTGATTAAACAGGAAGTACAGAGCAAGCAACTTCCAAAACTAAGGAATGATAGAAACATCTGACTGCCTGCCCAGTCACTCAAGGTTCCCCTGCAAGGTTGGGGCATCTATCTTTGACCTACAGGCCTAGAATATCTGACAGACTTTTCTGTGAAGCAAGAATTTTTAAGGACTGTCCTATCTTGTCTTGGCAAAGTTTGGCAGTTGCCTTCTTTTGTGTCCTGCTTGTCCAGTTTGGACAGCATACTGTCAGTAGGCAACGCAAAGGCAATTTCTTTTCTCGGTGGTTAACTTTGCCACAAATAACAAACTCCATAAGGAGATTCTTCAATGCCGATTATCTTTTCTGAAGTAAATGGGTGCTGCCAGGAGCAGACATATCTCACTGTCATGAAAAGCCTTATGCTATTAAGACATTTTAAATGCCATGTTCTGTAGGTCTCTGAAGTGTTTAGAGACCACCTAACTATCTAAAATATATCTCTGTTTAATCTTGAAAACACCTACATGACTACAAGTTTGATTGTTATAGATGGCTAACTACTCACCTACATTTCTTAATTATCTTAAACAGTTTGCAATACAGCCTTCAAGGGCTAGAACTTCACATTATATTTTTAAATGAGCTGTATAGGCACAATATCTTACACAAGAATAGAAAAATATATACAGTATAACAAAATCCATATAAAAATTCATACCAATGTAAAAATATTTAAGATTGGTGTTTATTTAAGAGCAGACTCAACAATCCATCCTTTTATCCCATCATTTCTTACTGTATCCCCCCCCTTTTCCCTTCAGAAAGAGTTCTCTGGATCTAATCTCCTTTGTTTAGCTTTTTTCCTGACCATGACCAATAACAATTTGTAACCAACCCCCCTAAATGAGGACAAGCATTCATAACTCACCAAATGACCAAAAAACATCCATTCCACCTCTTGGGAATATGGGAATCATGTTCTCTAGACAGCTTCCTGTTGTCTGGAGGCCACAGCATCTTTAGGGGATCCTGAGAAAATTGAAACAATGATCAAGTCCTGGGAGAGCTAGTTGTATTATTTTTTTTTGTTTAGTCTCTGTGTGATGGGAAAGTGCAGGACTTATCTGAAGTCTTGGCTGGATAGTCTGTGAGGCTAGACCATCTCAACTAGCAGCTTTGAAGTTGTTCTGAATTTTAAGGAAACTCAATAGAGGCATTCTGAGAGGCTGGATCACCTGAGATACTTGTCTTCATTGTTATCTGGTCCTTTTTTCCTGAAAACACATAAACTTTTTTAGGTATTGTATATATGTGTGTGTGTGTATGTGTATTAACACAAGTATGGAATGTGTGGTGTGCACAAGTCAGCTAAAGATGGGTTTTTTGTTCTATGTGTGAGCAGGTAAAAGTTATCTGTGAACTTTATAAGTCATTTGGACTACATAACCAAACTGTAATATAAATCTCTATTTATGCCATATGAAAGGATGGCATGTAATAATAAGTCATGTGGATTCCGTAGCCAACAAGATTTATCATGTTTCATCCAGTCTCAGCTGTTCCCATGTTGAGAGATCAGCATATACGTCACCTGTCCTGTAGTCTTTCTTGGCTTTTTCCCTCAAATCTGCAGCCAAGATTCTCAGGAGGTCTCCCTTGATTAAATGTGATCTTTATTAATTTTTAAGAGAACCATAACTTTTTGTTTCCTGTGGAAACAAAGGCATAACCTCTCCCCCAATGCAACATATTTTCTGACTTCCATTTTGAAGTTAAGACATTCTTAAAATATATAGATTAGTTTAATTTAGCAGTTTCTATAATCCAATATCTCTCAGCAGCTATTTTTTGTACATACATTAGCGTTTAAAAAGTTCAGTGTCAACAAAGTACCATACAGGACCCAGATGCCCTGTGTATTTCCCATCTTTATGTGGCATTATGTTTTTATTTTATATTGCTTTACTCTTTCTTTAAAGACTTTATTATTTTTAAACTATTTTTTCTATGACTGTCTATACTCATTTTTTCTTTATTTAGCATCTAAGTACATTATTAAACACATTGTAGCATGTTCAGAGATTTGTTTTGTTTTGTTTTGTTTTGTTTTGTTTTGTTTTGTTTTGTTTTGTTGTAGGCCCAATCTTAAACTGCTAGGCTACCACCACACAGCTCTGCATATGGCCTTCTGGCAGCTGGCTCACCCCCTCTGTTTCCTGAAAGCCTAGTCTCATGTTGGTGGGTAACACCCCAGAGCTGTATTTACCTGTCCCAGCTCTGGGAATTTGTTGTGTCTGCCTGAAGCAGGAGTTTGTACCCAGTCCTGGCTGCTCCAGTGCTCAGCTGCGCAGCAGGGCCTTTTAAAAGAGCCAAGCCCACCCGAAAGACCACTTTCTCAGGCCTTATGTGGATATTTGAGCCCCACATTGGACACCAAAGGAGTCTATTGGCCTTCTGTCCTACCACAGTGGTTCCCAGCTGCCTCAGGTGTGTACGAGACTTTACTCAGGTGATTATGAACAGCTCAGTGCCCTCTGTAAATCAACCCTGTATTTAGTGAGCATTAGCTAGTGGATATTCACTCATTAGTCTATGTCCTGCCTTCAGTAATGCGGGACACAAATATCACCAGAGGGGCTAGAGAGAGAGCTCAGTGGGTAAGAGCTCTTGCTCTGCAAGCATGAGATTTGAGTTCAAATCTCCAGCTCCAATATAAGATGCCAGACATGAAGAGGTGTGCCTGGAACTGGGTCAGTACCAAGGAGGTGGAGACGGGAGCCAGCTTGGTGGCTGGCTAGCTTAGCTGAAACTGAGTCTCTGGCTCCATGAGAGACTCTATCTCAAGGTGATAACACAGAGAGTGATGGAGAAGCAACTCTCTCTCTCTCTATCTCTCTCTCTCTCTCTCTCTCTCTCTCTCACACACACACACACACACACACACACACACACACACACACACACACACTTGAATGAAATAATTATGGAAAATACAAAAGATGATACATTTAAGTATTAGAATTGAATGGTTCTGACTACCTCAAAAAGAAAAAAATCCAAGGTCTCATTAAAATAGCAACTTGTAGTTTTCTGTCTCTTAGACACAGAGGTGTGGATATGGGTAGGAAGAGAGAGGAGAAAGGAGATTTGCCAATGACAATTAAGAAAATGGAGAGTAGTGACTTGGGGGGGGAGAGGATGGGTCTGTCTTCAGGACCAGGTTCTATGGCGCCCAGCTACGCACTCATCTTCGGGACCCAGCCTGTCTTTCGCCTTTTAGGGTTCTTGGAGACCCACTGAGTCAAAGCCCTTTGCAATTGTTTCACTGCGTTGTTATTTAAATGCTGTATGATTAGTTCATCATATTGGAAACCAGAGATTATTTGAGCAACACTGACCACAGTGACATTCTCCCAAGTAATTAATATCGTGCCTTTTGGGAGAGCTTTATATAGTCGGCATGAATTTACTTCTCCGTGTCCTAGGAACACAGGGGCTAGCCCCCTTGCACTGATAATCCTCAGAAATGCTACCCAACTTCCTCTGAGTCACATTATTAGTATGTGATAAGGCAGCGTCCCCATCTGTCATTTTAAGAAGATTAGTTACTGTGGTGAGAAGAGCAGCAGGAAGTGCTCCAGGTGGCTGGAAGAGAGCCCCGGATGGGGTCTTTGCCTAGCAGATGTTGGAAGGAACACATGTGGAAATGCTTGAGAGCCATGTTGAGGAAAACTCTGAGACCCATCAGTTGTGGTGGTTGACGGGAAGGAATTCAAGTGCCTGGCTTTAAGGACTTCCGCCTAGAAGCCTGGAGGACTGACAGAAAGACCCTTGAGGACAAACAGGGTAGAAAGGATGCAGACGTAAAGATACAGTACGTGTTCTGTCTATCATGGGAGCAAGGAAAGGAGTGACTACTTCCAGAGTCGTCAGTCAGTCGGTGAGAGCAGCCTGGAAGTATACTCCTTCTACAAGGGCATCGCTGTGCAGGGCTAGGAAACTTCCAGAGCAGCAGAAGGGGCAGCGGAACAAGCCTCCTACACTGTCAGACTTTTCTATATTTGGAAGCCCCTGGGGCCGGGATCCCATCTATTCCCCATCAGGACACAGGATAAGGACTAGTCCCCAAAGCCTGAAGTCTCAGGAGGGTTTCTTTTTCCCTTCACCAGGAAGGTTTTTTTTCCCTCCAAAGTATTAAAATCTAAACAGTCTTGACTCCGCTTTAATGGACATGCGTGCAGCTCTGCACCATCTCCAGGTCCTCACACCTCTGCAGGACACCAATGTTTACAAACTCTGTAACCAGTGGTTAGTCTAGAAAAGATACAGGAGGGGCCCAGTCACTGCCTAGAGTCAAAGGTGGCAATGGTGGCCTCCTGAAGACACTACCACACAGCATCCCTCAGGACCCTGCTCACCACTGACAGGGGGTATCTTGCCTGCAACATGGTCTTTCCTGCATCCTGCAGGAGCTAGGACACTGTCACCAACCTGACTCCACCCACTCAAGAAGAGAGGGGGCACAGAATTTGGGCATCTATTTGAACAGCAGCCAAGCCCTGGTCAGTGTCGGCGGCCTGAATGAGCATTTGACTCTTGCCCACACTGGACCGTTTTTCATGCATCTCAGCAGAGGTCAAGGAAAACACTGACTGGTGCAGCATTGATGACTTTTGGCCCTGGCCTCCTTTCTGCACACAGGGGACAGGATGATCTAATGCAGACAAAGGAACGAGCATGTGACAGATGAATGCTTTCCTTGTCCCAGCAATGAAACGGGTCTCAATGTCTTGTCCTCACTGTACCATGGCAAGACTGTCCCCATCCTGGGTGGATCAAGCTTGACATGCTCTTTGTCCCCAACTAAGCCCAGTTGTTTCTTTTGCATGGTGACAGCATTGACGTCACCCTCACGGTAAAAGAATTAACCGAAGCCCGAGGGGAGAGCCAAAAACAGAAAAATTCAATCCAGTAAGGCCAAAGCCATTTCTTTTTATTCTGTAGGCACTCAGCAGATGTTAAGCTGTGAGGGATTTTGATAGTAACAGTGTTTCCCAAAATAGCACAATGAGATGTCGGCCTTAACTGGACCACAGCCAGAAAACATCCCTTACATGTGCAGTCTGATTTGATGAGTGTAACTGAAGACACTTTGTACCCCACACACAGAGGCTACACCAGAGTGGACCCCACCGCTAAGGTCCCCTCCTGGGCCTCACTTCCTCCATTCCAGAGGTGCGAACACAGCCCGAGGAGTGCCTGGAAGGAGCATCCATTATCCTCCCCAAGGCACAGAGAGGAAGGACTAAGAGCTGGCTTTGCTTTGCGTTTCACTGCAATTGAGAAGGGGGGGGAGAAAGGGAAGGAGAGTGAGAGGGAATGGGGGAAGGACATGAAAAGAGAGGAGGAGGAAAGGGAGGGTGGAAGGAAGATTGGGAGGTGTAGCTAGAGTTTTCCTGCCTGGCCCATAGTCAGGACAAATCTGTGTCACCCGCCAGTCCCACAGCCGCTCAGACCCAACCAAGTAAACATGGAGACTTATATTGTTTAAACTGTTTGGCCTAATGGCTCAGGCTTCTAGCTATCTAGTTCTTACATCTTAAATTAATCCATTTCTATAAATCTATACCTTGTCACATGGCTCGTGG